>SNQJ01S0062893.1:4988-40971 GCA_010110895.2 Picea sitchensis
TGCATATGAAATCTTACTTTTGCTTGAAGTATTAAAGATCAATTTTAATGTTTTAGTTGGTTTTAGTGTTTAATTTTTATATTTAATTTGGTCAAATAGTATTGACTTTTAATTAATTGTTTGAAATTGTATTAAGGTTATAAACAAATTTTATTTATTTTTTATTAATTTTAAATTTTTAAAAAGAAAATATATTTTTCATTTATTAAATTTGAAATATTTATTTTTTATTGATTATTTTATTTTGGTTTTTTTAGGGTTTGATTTTATCTGAAATGAAAAATAATTGGATCTACAAATTTGGATTTGAATGGTTAAATTTGATTCCAACCAAAAAATAGAATGTTTAGCCAACTCCATTTTTATTTAGAAATTATTTTTTATAAAAATTAAATATTTAATATAAAATTAAAAAATTTAAGAAAAAGAAAACCTTTTTTTTTTTTTAAGTTTGTCATGTGATTTAACTTTTATGCCGGCCGGACACACAATAAAGCAATACACCTGCATTAGCCTAAGAAATTGCGGACGGCCGGACACATGATAAATGGATACATCTGGATTCGAAAAAAAAACATAAAATACTGGATCACCGACGTCAGAATCTCGATCAGAAAGGTCAGGATCCTAATCTCAATCTATATACCGAACATCTGGCTCTGTATCATGATCACTGTTCCCTCAATCGTCTCCCAATAAAATCTAAATTTTTTTATATTAATAAAATATAAAAAAAAAATTATATTAATAAAATATGAATATTAATTTCAATTATAAATATTTAAAAATATGAAAACTATATAAAATTTTAAATAATAATTAAAAAAAATATTTTATAATAAATTTATTAATTTAAAATATTAAAAATTTAAGATGAATTATTATAATATAAATAATTAGAAATGTTAAGATAGTCACACTTTATTACTTCAAAGTGTAAGAAAGTGATGGATTTTAGTTGGAAATTTGGATTCTTATGGAAATTATTAATATGTTATATTTTTTTTCATAAATTTATTACATTTTTTTATAGCTTTTCCATTTGCAAAAAAATGGATTTGAATCCGATAAGATTTTCAGGGATAGTTTGAGTTTGGCATGGATCAAAGTTCCATGCATTTCAAAATCTTATCCCAGGGGTTTTGTCCCATTTTAAATCAACCCAAATGCTTAGAAAATCAATCAAATTTCTAAATCGGTYTGAAATTCAAAATTGCATCGCCGAAAAAAGAACTCGGAGAAGATTGCTCCCSAGTTGCATTCTTTAAATACTAATGTGTATTATTACAACGATGGGTGATTGCACTCCCTCGTGTAAGTGACTTAGCTAACCTACCTTGWTTAATTTCCACATCTCCTAAACTCTAACATTTCACTTGTTTAATTTGCTCATGAACTCTAACATTTCACTTGAAGCTTATCTACAATTCCAACCATATTATTTTTCCCATTAGATCGTTATTATTTATCATATTTTAGACGGTGTGGATGGTGTATTGGACAACTGTAAAAATTTTAAGCTATGATAAGATGATCACATAAAACCTAAAAAACATTTTAATAGTAATGATGATGATGATGATTAACGTCCACTAAGATCGAATTGGTCTATCGGACCTTAAGAGGGTAAGGGATTACTTGTGATTCTTTAAAAATTTGTTTTTGTGCTCGAAAAGCATTAAGATAAGCTTTCCAAGATCACCATACTTTTGTTGAGTTAATAGGTTAGGAAGGTTGGTAGTGTGACAAATAATTTTAAAATGAGATCTAATATGGGTATAGGCTGGACAATCTAAGAGAAAGTGATTTTCATCTTCAACCTTCTTAGTATCACAAAGGTGACACACTCTTTCTTCCCATGGCGTTTTAGGAATTGACTAATGCCCAGTTTCACTATAGAGCTCGTGGGAATTTGTTCTTATCTTAGCAATGTTTATTTTTTTCTTTACACTTAAAACAAATAGATAATTTTGATCTTCTAGATTAGGGTTGATTACATCCTTATAATACCTTAATTTTCTTTTTTCCTCTAACTATTTATCACACCACATTTTCTCCTTAAATTTTGATTTGACGATTTTTTTAATAGTATTTTTATTCTGCAAAATGGTGTCTTCCATCATTCACCAATAGTTTAGCCAAGACCGGGCATCTTTATTCCATCCTCCCTTGAGTCGATGGTGGTTATAACTCAATTTTGAAGCAATTTTAGGAAGCCTCTTGTCTTCCATGTTGTTTAAATTGTTCGTATACATTAGACATCTAATCATAGCCATGCTCTCAATGGGAGAAGAGACTTATTTCTAAGAGAAGGATAAGATAAAACTTATTTCCTTTAATTTTGATGATAGTTATATATCACTAAATTATATTGACTTTAATAATAGTTATAAATATATAAGTTTTTTTTTATTAAGTATAAGTGTTAAAATAATGAAAAATATGTTACATAGTTTCAAACTTATCTATTTGATAATATTTAAATAATAATCACATAAATAAATTTACTACATACAAATTTATATCAATATAAATATATAGTTTGTTTTTTAAAATACAAATTATTTATATCAATTGTTTTTTAAAATATAAATTAAATATTTAATTTTTTAATATTTAATATTTTATATTTTATTTCAAATATATTTATATATTTATTAAGTCAAATAATTTATTATTTTGATGGAATTTATTATTTAATTATATCCGTATATTAATTTAAAATATATAAATGCAGAATTTTATGTTCCAAACAAATTTATAAAGTTAAACAATTTAATATTTTCATGATTAAATTTATTAATATATTAATTCAAAATATATGAATGCAAAATTTTATGTTCCAAACATATTTATAAAGTTAAACAATTTAATATTTTTATGATTAAATTTATTAATTTTTAAGTCTTCACATTATGAATATATATTGTTTAGTTATAATAAATGGAAAGTAAGGAAAAATTAAAAATAAATAAAAATAAATCTTATTTAAGAACAATTTAATTTAGTCTGTTTTCTTAGATTAAAGTCATATAAATTTATAATATTTCTTTTATTGTTAGAAATGTTTGTTACTCGGGGCAGTAACCAAACACACCTTAAGGGTATTGAATTTGGTCCAAACAAAATTTGGATCCAAACAAAATCCACACCTTATTGATTGTGCTTGCGAGAATTCACTAAATTTATAATATTGTAGTTAAAGAAATTATATATTAATAAATATGCACATCACTCTTTCATTACTTTTGCATTTCATTGACCTGTTTAGAGAGTATGTTAATATACACAGAGTTTGATTAAATTTGTTTTAATATTTGTTTTAATATACACAAAGTACTTATGACATATACACAAAGTTATGATTAAATATGTTTTAATATTTAAATGTACCACATTGTAGGAAAATACATTTTTTTTTAATTTTTTATATTTCAAAGTACAGTAGTAAACATGTTGGCGCGCAGTGGGCAGACCTGGGGTTCAACATTAATTCACCAACAAAACCCTTAAGATATCAACCCTTTCAACATCACCCGCAAACAGGTGAAGTCTCACCCGAGGTATCTATGGGGACTGCAGGAACTAGGTTTCTGCAGTCATGAAGGGAAATGAGGCATTCATTCTAACCATTTGACTAAACATTCATTCATTATACCATTCATTATATGTGCATAACCATAACAACATATAACAGATTCAGATTACCTGACATACATTAAGTGCGTGCAATAAATATAACAGTAAACAAACACATCAAAGCATATCATAGAGACACCATATTTTAACGTGGTTCACCCAATACGGGTTACATCCACAACGTCATGATTCTTATATTATCATTCAACATCATCTCTTACAAAAGGTGCGCACCACGCTCATACATAATATCTCAGTTATACACAAAATGCCCTTGTCGTTCGTGCATATAGTGCACACTTAGCTCATTTTCTCCATGCATAGTTTCAACATCACTTATACATCATACATCATGAGCTCAAACTTATCTTGACTTACATCTTTCACATCTCATAAGCTCCTATGCTCTTTTCTCCCTGCTTCAAGAGCTTCCTTCTACCCAAAAACCCTTACATATTTATACTTTTTCATTAGGGTTTAGCCCATTACAAAATGGACCAAAATACTTATTAACTTCTAATTGTCTTCTGCCTTTCACGCGCGTTGATCCTTAGACGACTTGTCGCGTGGTTTTCTCCTACATGATTCCCAAATTGGTCCCAAAATGTCTTGCTCCAACAGGGCCCTAACACTCACCTATGGCTCATTCCGAGCCACTCGGTTCTATTGTTGCGCTCCTTTCAATGTTGCAAAAAGTCTCCTTTGTTGTTGCTATCTTCTCTTTGCTTATGTTTTATGTACCAATATCTCTTCTACAGTCTGCGTGGTTAATGATAACTTAAGACGTTTCTTATGAGCAGTAATCTAGTCAAATAAGCATGGAACTCCTTTTTAACTTTCTTCTTCAATCTGGGTAGATGGTTTTCTTGTTTCTCAAGTATCATAAATGTTGCAATACCAAGGTTCTTGTTGCGCAACAAGTTTTCTTCCCTTGTTCTTTATGTTTGTGTTCTTCTTCTTGATCCTTCTTTGGTTCTTGTGTCTCCTTCTACGGTATCTTGTTGACCTCTTGTTTTGTGTAGTCATGTTCCGAGAAAGTTAGTTAAGCTTAGATCTGTTTCTTCCGTCCTCGGGACTTTTTCCTGCTTCGGCGTTGTTGCTTGCTTATTGTGTTGTTTCCTTGTTCATGGTGTAGAAGCTCACATCTTCGACAGTGCCATATCTCTACGCAACTTACTTACTCGTCTCTGTCAAACCCACTCGACTCTGTCAAACTCGCTCGACTCTTTCTATCTCTCTGAATGCTCGAACAACAATAACATTTTCTTGTCGACCCCTCATCTGCTTTTATAGCATGTCGCCAATTGTTTCCATCCTTCTTCGCACCCAAATTTGCAGTCTAATCCACTTGCATTCACATTCAATTCTTGGCCTAATTCTTCATTAACTTTGTATCCTTCAACGAATCATACACTAGATTTTCCAGCTTGTCAAAATCTTCTTGTCATTTTTCATTTATGCCTACGCGTCTCCACTACCTCATCATCGTGTTTTCTCTTTAATGCTTGTCCCATCATGTATGTTTTTTAATGTTTTTCCCGCTCTCTCCAGAGATCTTTGTCACAATTCAATCCTCCTTCCTACACACAATTCCTTCATCTTTCTACATCTCTGCGACAATTTATGGTTTATCTCCTTACTAGTTTAATTGTTTGAACAATACCTTATGCATAACTTCAAACTTCTATCTCTTGCTTAAAACTCTTTGATTGCTTTTCTTATTTTATTTTTCTTTCTATAATACAAATACAATTATACAAGTACTATAGTACACATTTTGCACAGTCCATATAGTGCATAGAAGCATGGTTGCCCCTATATAGTTTCAGTCGACTACCGTTAACCAATCCTTCCACAACTTCCCCATTCAACTTCTCCAATTGAAAAACACCCGCCTCTGTCACAAATCTTATCACATATGGGCCTAACCATTGTATTTGGAACTTTCTAGGGTGCTGCAGAAACTTGTTGTCATAGAGAAAAACCAAGTCTCCTATCTGGAACTTCTTCTGTTTAATGTGTTTGTCATGCCAGGATTTCTCACGTGCTTTATGAACTTGTTGATGGAATCCTGCAACAAAACAATCTTCCTCTAGTTCTACTAGCTCTGATAATATTCTTTCTGTTGCACCCCAATCAGTAAGCTCTGTCAACGCGGCAATGCACAGACTCTACACAATGAATTCCATAGGCATAATTGCTTCCTGGTCATACACTAATATGAATGGTGTTTGTCTTGTTAACTTCTTACTTGTTGTCCTATATGCCCATATCACTGTTGGAATCCTCATGTCCCAGTCATCTTGGTTCACATTACATGTCTTCCCCCCCAACATTAGCTTATTGACCAAATATCTCAGCGCAGACTAACCTGTATCTAGTATCATATGTATCTCTACTTTCACCTTTTGTTTATATATCGAGTTCAATCTATATGGTCTTTGCTTCACAGGCTTAGCATATGTCTTCAAAGGGATCTTCATCTCTTTTAGCTCCCCAACAATCCCTTTCATCTCTGAAGATGTAGACGAGAATATACCCCGATATTCGTGTAGTAAATCAACTATCTTTTCAACAATTTCTTCATTCCAGTAGTCTCCTATGTTTGCGAACTTGGGCTTATCCTCTATACCAATATTCACTTTTCGCGTTCTCAATGGCTTTGCACAGATGTCAGACTCAAGCTCATGACCCTCTATTGTGTGCTCTCCTTCGCTTTTTGGTATTTTGCAATTTTCTCGGATCTTCATCCTCCTAGTCTTCTCCAGTGACATTATAGCATTCCAAAACTTCTCAAACCGTGGCAGAAGATATATGTGCGCTATATACGGGTACTAGTTCTATCGAGTCTTCTAATGTGAAAATATTGTCCTTGATCACCTGCATAGTTATGTCTACTAAATGGGCATCATCTTCAAAATTGAAATTAACCTTGAAGTTGTGAGTCAACTCTTCCTAATCTTTTGTCTCTCTATGCACTTCCAGTTCCAAATACTAGTTCTTTGGAATCGTGTCTAGAGTGTGTATAAACAAGTGCGTCCATTTTTGCTTCGGTATTGATCTCCATGTCACAATTCACTATGTAACATGCTCTATAGGACAACTCAACCTCATATACTTCCGCACAATATATGCATTTCTTGCTTCAAATATGACCTTTGACAATCTTTTGCATTGCTACCAATCCTCTATTATGTCCTTATGTATAGCCCACCATCTTGCACAAATCGCTTTCAACGCGACATTTAAAGCTAACAGTGTTTGTTGATCGGGTATATGCAATTCAAATTCCTTTATAAAAGAGTCTATGGTTGGTATTCCATCATACTTTGGGGGATCACATACCTTCGTTCCAATCCATCATAATGTGCGGGTAATATGAGCACATCTCCTTGTCGATACTTCATGTAATCTCTGCTCCCAATGCTCCAGTGCTTCTTTTGAATCTGATGTGCAGGAACTAATACTTCACCAATTGAGTGCACCATCAGCAGTAGGGTTCACATAGTCATCCATTTGCGTAGTCACATTATAAAGGTTATCGAGCTCTTTTCCCTTCATTGGTTCCACATATCTTCTCCCCTCTATGGGATCCAATGGCACAGTAACTTTCTAGTCTCCTTCTTCAAATACCATTTGTCTCTTCTTTAGATCAATCAGGGTCTTGTTATCAAAAGCCCAATCAAGTCCTAGTAATGTTGGATAAGTCTTATTTCCATCTACTATCACGATTACTTCAAAGTCAACTATGCTCTGCACTCCATCAATGTTAACATTTACCTCTAACAGCCTTTCGATCAGAACAATCTGATGTTGATTCACCAACCTCAACTGAACAGGTGACTAGATTAACTTTGGTTTGCCCATCATCTCCCAGGTCTTCTTCAAAAGGACATTCACATCAGATCCCAGGTCTAAAATGATATTATCCATGTCATAATATCATATCTGCGCATTCAGTCAGAATTCCCTATTTTTCCTTCTCTTGCGATGTACTTGGTTAACTACTTGTTGTACAATAGGTGTTTCCTTATCTTGCACACATTGATCAATTATTTTGTGCAGTGCGTTTAACAAAATATCATCCTTCATTAATTCTAAACAACTCTTCAAGAAACTTCTTAGTGTACTTACCTTCTAAACTTGCCTTTCTGAATGGTCATAGACTAAAGGCATATCATAGATAGGTGGCATGTCATCCAATAGTTCTTTCCTGGCTTGTTGGTACGTGTATCTATCATTTCTAGGGTCAAACAACGGAGAAGGCTCTATTGCTTTCCTTACCCACTACTCGGTCCACTTTCCTTTCTGTGTCGCATCAGCTCCTATTCTCGCTCCTCCGCGTGTAACTGTTGCTACCTTAAGTTGTTCGTTGCGCTCCTTTGCAACTATCATCTGCACATTCGGGTTTCTCTTTTCTTGCCACTTTGCAATCAGTTGTGGAAAATATTCCATCACATGGTCCAGTTGTCTACAGTAAGTGCATGCCATGCAATGATTCAGACAGTCTCGTGCCAAGTGACCAAGATGATTACAGTTATAACATATAAGTGAACCTCTTCCTTTGCCAAATCCTCCTCTTCCGCTACCTCTGAATCATCCTCTTCCTCCGGTCCTTCTTCCCCTTGGACTCTGTATGCATTTGCAGTGCGCTCTCTCATAAGATCAAATGTGCGACATTCCTTTTCATCATGTCCTATTGACTTACAAAAATTACAAAATAAGTTTCTAGCAGTACTATGATCCTTCTGCATCAACGAGCAAGTAGTAGGATGATGACCCATCATTTTACATATCTCGCACCATACTCCTAAAGGATTCAAAGCTCATATAGCCAAATACTCATTAAATGATGGACTTTCATTCTTATAATGACCTTATGTTCTGCATCTATTACACCAGGCTTCTTCGCATTTTTCCTTCCCTTTAGTCGGCTCTTGCAACTGAATAGTCAATGTTGCTAACTGTGACTGGACCTGAGACATCCCTACGAAATTCTCTCCTATAGGGGATGCTTCCAACCTCATAACAATATCTAGGGATTCTGACTGTGACACAATCTTTTTTTTCATCTAAGGGAACCGTATATGCGGCAACAGTCTTGCAATGAACCACTCCCTATGTTGGTAATTTGGAATCTGGAAGGTCAACCGGTCCTTTAAGATCTTGAATCTTTGGTCAAAATCACATACTGACTCACTTGACAACTTCTTGATCTCTTTTATTTATGTAATACACTGCGATTCAGACTTCGGTTTCTGGAACTCTTTCAACAAGTCTTGCTTATTGTCTGCTAATGTTCTAGTTTGTCATGCAGGTACAATAGACTGATACTTCATATACCATAGTAATGTACATTCTTGGAATGTTGTTTCCAACTGTGTGATCTTTGCATCATCATTCTGGACATTCTTCACTATCCATATTGCTTCATAAACAAACAAATGTTGTTTTGTATCCTTTGTCCTTGCTCCATGGAAGACACACATTCTCAAAGTGGGGTCTAACCCTACCATTGTGTTATGTGTGGTATTCCTCCCTGGTGACACTAATTGATTTTGACTTGGTGTACTACTTCCACTAGTATGACTACCTTTATTGTTATCTTTACTTCCCTCACTAACTATAATTGACAAAACTTCAAATCTTACCTTAGTCCTTGGCGATGCACCCAAGGTCGTGGGCTTGACGCAGAGTCTGGCCTGAGTGGGATATAATGGATCTTCTTCTATCGGAATGAGTTGATGGTCTTTCCCTTCTGCACGTAGAATCCCTTCGATCTAGAGTATTACACTAGTGTCTCTTTCCTCAATCTCAATGTGATGCCCTTCTCTCTCAACCACAATCCTCTTCCTACTATGCCTAAATATTTTACCACTGCGCAATACTCCAATCTCTTCGTCTATTTCACATTATTCTTCTCTCGGCATCCTCATCCCATATATTTCTCATTCCTTCTCTTCATCCTTCTTTTCGATACACTCGTACCATCCCCTATTCAACCCCCAGTCCCCCAATGCACGCAAAGGTGTTTAGCTACTAGGGAAATCAGATTCCATCTTCATAACTCCCTTATCACACAACAACATCTTGATCCAAGTAGACAATGATTTCAAATACCTTCCATGCAGACCTTTAAAGAATTCTCTTTCAACAACACTATATGATTGGGTACAATCTATAATGAACTCAGTAATATAACCCCCCAATATGCTATCCAACCAAAAATCAACTGTGTGTGATATCATATTGCTTACGGTATTAACTTGTTGAATCAACTCAGGGGTCCAATTCCTCGGGACCACATCACGAAATTTTTCATTCCTTTCAACTAACCTATGTATCGACTCAGTCAAAATATTTGGGAAACCAACAAAGAAAATTATGTGTAAATCTGTGAATATATACCTCTACAACCATTGTTTTGGATTGATCCTCAGGTTCTTATTCTGACTTCAAGAAAACTCGTGCTCCTTTTCCTCTAACCACTGTCCAATTTCTTCCTTAGTCAGCCTCCACATTCCCCTTAGTCACAAATCTCGGTCATGAAAAAAAACTGGGCGTAGTGGGCAGACCCAGGGATCAACATTAATTCACCAACAAAACCCTTAAGATACTAGCCCTTTCAACCAACAAACATGTGAAGTATCACCTGAGGTATCTATGGGGACTGTAGGAACAAGGTTTCCATAGTCATGAAGGGAAGGAGGCATTCATTCTAACCATTCCACTTAATATTCATTCATTATACCATTCATTATGTGCACAAAACCATAACAACATATAACATATTCAGATTACCCAACATACATTAAGTGTGTGCAATAAACATAACAGTAAATAAACACATCAAAGCATATCACGAAGACACCATATTTTAACGTGGTTCACCCAATATGGGCTACGTCCACAACGACAAGCTTCTTATATTATCATTCAACATCATCTCTTACAAAAGGTGTGCATTGCGCTCATACATAATATATCATTTATACACAAAATTCCCTTGTCGTTCGCGCATACAATGCACACTTAGTTCATTCTCTCCATGCATAGTCTCAACATCATTTATACATCATACATCATGAGCTTAGACTTATCATGACTTACATCTTTCACATCTCATAAACTCCTACGCTCTTTTCTCCCTACTTAAGAGCTTCCTTCTATCCAAAAACCCTTACATATTTATACTTTTTCATTAGTGCTTAGCCCATTACAAAATGGACCAAAATACTTAATAACGTCTAACTGTCTTCCGCCTTTCGCACACGTTGATCCTTAGCCAACTTGTCCCATGGTTTGCTCCCGTGTGATTCCCAAATTGGTCCCAAAATGTCCTGCTCCAACACATGTAGACATACTCATCCTCCAAGAATGCCAAAGCAAATAATCAAAACATAATGCAATGGTAATTTATGAAGGAACATGGATCTCCTTTTTTATATATTTAAAAAATTATAAAAAAATATTATTATTAGTTAAGAATTATTTAGTAAAAATTATACGAAAATCTTAGTGTATGCTATATGTGAATATAGGGTGCAACCATATATTATAATTGTGCAACTTCATAAGTAGATTTAATGGTTGCTTATATAAAATCATAATCAAAATTATTTATTTATACACTAATTATAATAATAGTACTTTTTATATAATTAATATATTAACTATTAAACAATTATTAAATATAAAAGAATATTTTTTATACTAATTGATATATTGAAACTATTTTGATCTTGGAAAAGTTCTCTTAATGCTTTTATTTGAATAAAGTAATCTCTTACCTTCTTAAGCTCTGATAGACGAGTTATATATTTTTTAAATATAAATGCTTCAATTTAAGCATATCTAACCTACTAACATCACTAGGAAGTGATTGTCATTAATCGCAAGCATTGTTCAAGTTAAAATGAATAAGGTGAAATTAAATAGCTTTGACATTTTCTTGCTAATAAGTCTAGAAAAGCATGTGTGTTATGTCATGCTTTGCACTGTTATGGATAGGACTAATATACCACAACTTTTATGCATCAATTTATTTTAAAAAGCTTTTGAAAATTTCAATTTACACTTATGAGATTGTGAATAGTTACTAACACCTAGATTTATCTAATTCTAGTTCAACATTTAAAGGCGTAGACTAAAGGCAGAGAGTAGCCATTGTCACTTTTCTTTTGCTTTTAGGCTATACATAAGTAATATATTATTACAAGTTGCAAGTGTTTCATAATTACTTTAGGTTTTCTCTTTGTACTATATACAACTACTATATTAAAACATTTATAAGAGACAGGTATAGGTATAAGTAGCTTGAGATGTAAACTAAGATTCTCTCCCTCGTAAGTATGGCTCGTAAGTAGACTACAGAAGATCGGAAACAATGGTGGACTTGCTGACAAAACAAGACTCTGAGCTCTGAGCCCTGCTCCATTGTTGGACTCCCTGGTGATCATGGACTTCCTAGGACTAGGCAGGATCCCCGACTCATGTGCCAACTCTATCCATTTGTGAGGCTTATCCTATTTCCTTCCCACGACAGTTCAATGGAGCTTGATCTCTGCAGAATACCTATCATCTCCGACCCCCACCTCCAGCTGACAAACTTCTGACTTAATATCTCTACCAGAGTACTGTTTAAGTTTTTTAAAATATTTTCCCCTTCACGAGACCTCCTCTAATGGAGGCAGAAGTCAGTGCGCTAATGAGCACTGCTGACGAGGCCATTTGGAACAGTGTAGAACTTTTTTCAACGTCGGATGAGCTCTCCAAGCACTCTAACCTATCTTTGTCCCATTCGGATCCTAAACCATCATCCACTACCTCTGTCCCTCCTGCCTCAGTTTTCACATCTCGTACTACTTCCTCCTCCTTCGCACCAGTCCTCACACCTTCGAAGCACTGTGAAACTCCACATTTTGTTGTTGATACCCTCTCCCACTTGAACTGCAGACCTACAACCACAGCTTCAGGCCATAACAACAACTCTTTTCCCACTGCCATTGGACGAGGACTCTTACAAGGTACTTGATCTACACAACCTTGCCAAACTCTCCATGAGCACGTCAATACTTATGGAGCTTCCTAGAAGACCTGCACAAAAGCTCCTGGGAGAAAGAAACCTACATCTAGACCTTGGGTTCCCAAGAGAACAAAAAAGAAGCTGGTTCTTGGTGTAGATATTGGACTGAAAGAGTCTGTCTCCATGGCTCTCTACAGGCTCGTGGGTAGAATTTCATATAGACATCTCTGCAATCTAGATCTGGATACTTGGATGGTTCTTACTTGGAAGCCCATTCTGGGATATGTTCCCATTCTCTCTCAACTAGGGCATGGATGGCTTTACTTCTATTTTAACTCTCCTGAGGATGCCACAACCATCGTGGATCGAATCTGGATTCTAGAAGACATCAGTCTCATGCTAAAATGGTGGAGAGTTAGCTTTGATCCTTCTTAGGATTATTTCTGACATCGCCATCTGTGGGTACTCCTTCCTGGACTACCGCTCTACCTCTAGAATGAAAAATCCCTCTCTAGGGCACTTCATCTCTATAGACTCTAAGACCCTCTCCAGCTCAGACAAGAAACTGGCAAAAATTCTAGTTGAGATGGACATTCATGAGGACCTATCTGACTCTATGGATATAGACTGGAGGGGACACATTTCTCGCCAGAAGCTAGACTATCTTGGCATCCCCTTCAGATGCACACTTTGCAGACAGACGGACCATTTAAGAAAGACTTGCACAAATGATCCTGAGGAGGATATTTCAGAGGAAACTATGCTTGAGCTAGCCTCCCATTTGGACTATCCATCTTCACACTCACATCTGCATTTACCATATTTTCTTGATGATGGATTCACTACTGGACTGGACACCATCTCTGGTAAGCTCAAAATTATTTGTCCTACCCTTTTTTAATCCCTTTGCTCTCTAGAATTAGAACTCATTGATAGTTCTCCTCTGCATACCTTGAGACTGTTTATTTCTTCTAGAGCTCTTCCTACTCGCTCTCACTACAGTCTGCCATAAACCCTTCGAGGCTCTACTACACCTCCAACTCCCACCCTATCAACCTTTCATCCCTCATCTCCCTCTCCAAACACTGCTGGTGAGATCTTGGCTAGTGCACAGTCTGAGCACTCATTGAACCTACCTCCCCCTTCTGTGTCGAGCCCTCATCGATCTTCCCATGCTCTTTCTCCTCCTACTAGTTGTTCCATGCAGATGCAAGCTCATACCCCAGTGGCATCACACACAACTACCTACCCTCCTCTTTATCGAGATAACCCTTCACCTACTGCGTCGAACTCTACCTCGACTTCTTGTTCTCTAACCCCTGCTCCTAGCTGCACTCTGGAGGTGCGGGATCACAAACTTGCCTTAGCACAACCTGAAAGTATTGGCGAATGGGTGAAAGAGAGTTTAGATGAACATGCCTCCTTTCAACATGATTTTTTCTACTTGTCGGGTCTGAGTGGGCCAGAGCCTGGTGAAAGTGAGCTTGGTGATGTTTTGAATGCGCTTCTTCCTACATACAAAGAAGTCCTTGCACCTATGCCCTTGTCTACTTTCCTGGGATCAACTTTACATATTAGACCTGATGTTGACATTAATCTGAAAGCAGCTAAGACTCCTTCAAATTCCCTGGGAAAAGACTACACTTGGTCTTGAGGACATGGTTTCGAGCACTCTTCGATCAAAACTCGCAGTGCCCGTCGCAAGGAGGGCATACCACCTTCTCATTCTGGAGACACTCCACACAATCCTTCTGACATTGGGGCGCTTAGAGGCATGAAATCCCTAGCAAGAGAAAAGCCATGATCTTGCTCTCCCTCAACATTAGAGGGGTGGGGGGCCACCTAAAAGTTTCCTCGTTCAGAAGACTTCTCTCACACATCTCTCCGAACATCATATTTCTATAGGAAACGTTGGTAGATAGTAAAAAGGCCATATTATTTCTTAATTAGTTCCACTCTAATTGGCATATTTGTTCAGTTAACTCTCTTGGCACCTCTGGGGAACTGACAGTGGCTTGGGATCCTGACTTCTATGATCTCGTTCCTTATCTTTGTTGTGGAGGCATTTTATTGTCTGGTACTTGTCGCCAATAAAAAAAAATGATCAATTTACTCAACCTTTATGGTACTTGTTCTGATAGACAGTCCTTTTGGGAGAAAATTGAAGCCAAGGGAATACTTGACCTCTATAACCTGATCATTGCATACAATTTTAATCTTACAACCTCTGTTGGAGAAATTTGGGGGGTTGTTGCTACACAAGATACCTTGGTAGATTACTTCACCACACTTTTCTCTACACATTAGTTAGTGGAATTTGCGCAAGATCATTTGACCCCTACTTGGCGCAACGGGCGTGTGGGCACATGCTACATCTCCAAGACACTGGACCGATTTCTTTTATCTGAACATCTTATATCCTCGAAGGAAAGGATTCACACCTGGGTGAACTTACCTTTTCTTTCTGATCACGCACCAATAATTCTTCACTTGGATGCATCTCCTCGCAAGACTTCCTACCCCTTCAAACTCGGGCTGGCTCCTGGAAGCAGAGTTCAATACTATAGTTATTGAAGTTTGACGGACCCCCTTTTTTTGTCTGAGCCATGTATCCAACACTGATTAGTTTGGAAACTCAGAAGCCTCAAAGCACGCATAAAACCGTGGGCCGCCACTTTCCAAAAGAACAATGCTCATAGACTACTCGATCTTGAATCAACGATCAAAACCCTCATCCTTTCGGATATCAGCGCGGGGACCTCTGGTGTTGACTGCCATGCATTAAAGGATCTCAAATCGGAGCGGAATTTGCTTATGCTAAAAGATGAATCCACTTGGAGACAGAGATGCAGATCCAACTGGATCAAGAATGGTGACCTTAACACCAAAACTTTCCATAAATTCGCCAGTGCAAGCTGGAACAGAAAACACATATGGGGAATCATAGCGGAGGATGGAACACCTCACAAAGGTCAGCAGGCATTAAAAACTGTAGTAGTTAATTATTACAAACCCTTCTGAGAACATAACCCCTCTACGAATCTGCAAAGCTCAGCTTCGGTGGCTAGCCTCTACACACTCTCAGTTTTGGAAGAAGATGCTCTTTTAATTGACAGACCATGCACTCTTCAGGAGATTTCAGTTGCTCTCAAATCCTTCTCCAAGGACAAGAGTCCAGGCCTAGATGGTTGGATCGTAGATTTTTACCTTCACTTCTTCGATCTGGTCGGTCCAAATCTTCTAGAGCTAGAGCAGGACAACAGACTTCGTGGTAAGGTGATTGGTGCAATCAACTTGAATTTCCTCACTCTTATACCCGAAGCAAACTCTCCCTCATCCTTTGGCGATTATAGGCCTATTTCCCTCTACAATCTTTGCTATAAACTCATTTCCAAAATAATTGCCACAAGGATCAAGCCATTTCTCTCTTGTATCCTTTCGATAGAACCACTGGGATTTTTAAAAGGTCTCCAGATACCAGATGCCATCGGCACTGCACATGAGTGCCTACACAACATTAAAAATAAGAAATCCAAGGCACTTATTCTCAAATTGGACCTTAAAAAGGCCTTTGACTGCATTGATTTGGACTTTCTTAGATTGGTTCTAGCTCAAACAAGATTCAACCACCAAATGATAAAGTGGATTATGAGTTGTGTAGACAGTGCCAACCTTGCCATTTTAGTAAATGGAGAATTCTCCTCTTTCTTTCACATGGGCAAAGGACTGAGGCAGGGTTTCCCCCTCTCACCTCTTCTTTTCATTTTGGCTATGGAAGCCTTAAGCCTACTTCTCAAATCAACACAAGCAGAAGGAAATATATCTGGTTTAAAGGTGTCCAAAACCCTCAAGATTCTACAGGTCTCCTTTTTGCAGACGATGTCCTCATCTTGACCAAGGGCACTCCTCATGAATGGATTGAAAGAAAAGAGATCTTACACAAATTCTGTAGTGCCATGGGCTTGATGATCAATTGGGAAAAATCTACTTTTCACTTTTCCAATATACATCAAACTTCTCTGGACCAGATCAAAGGTATCTTCCCCTACACCTTCTCTCCACTTTCCTCTGGTCTCAATTATCTAGGCTATCACTTAAAATCAGACTCCTACAAGCCTTCATACTGGAACTGGTTACTTGCAAAAGTGGAAAAAAGGATGGGTCACTAGTGCACTAGGTGGCTCTCTCTTGGTGGTAGGTTTACACTTATCAAAGCAGTCCTCGAAGGACAGGCAGTCTATTGGATGGCCCTAACTGCCATTCCTGCTTCGGTCCTCACAAAACTTCGAAAGTTGATCTTCAACTTTCTTTGATTTGGCTGTTTTGAACACTCCCGACAACACCTTTGCAACTGGAATACACTGGTTAAGCCAAAACAAAAGGGAGGGTGGGGGATTCGAAACCCTCTCTTTTTAAGTCAAGCACTTGTTATCGCTTCCCTCTTGAGAGTACTGACTCACCCATGCATTTGGAATTCCATAATACTCAACAAATACTATGCCATCACACTGTCAAAAGATGGCTCTTAGCACAGACGACCATCCCCAGATCGACTTCTTATTTCTGGAGGAACATCTTGAAAACAAAATGTTTGATCAACCATTGGATTTGTTGGCTCCCAAGATTGGGACATGCTATTAAACTTGGTTGTGACTGCATTCTAGGGATGGATGCTTTTGTCTACTTATCCCCATAGTTATTAACACACCTACATTCAAAAAATATCCGGTACTTATACCAAATAAGAGACACCACCAGATCAGAATATCAACCAGACAGTTGGATCACTAGCACAACTCTTGGTCTCAATCCGGATTTAGCTCACGCCTAGAACAATTTTTGTATAGCTCTCACGCACTTGGGTATCCACCTCACGAATTCGCAAGACCAACTTCATTGCTTGGGGGGCGATCATTCTGGCAACCTCTCTCTACAAAATGTATATGTTGCCATAACAAATTCGCAATGGCACTCCAATGTAAGAGGCTGGAGAAAACGCATCTGGACCTGGCGCATTCCGCCCAAGGTAAAAACATTTACCTGACTGTTGACTGAATACAAGTTGAATACATGGGACGTCCTCATTAAAAAATGTTGGTCTGGTCCTAGTTTTTGTCATCTTTGTCGATCAGACTCGGAAACAACAGATCATATATTTATCAAGTGCATCTACACTAGACAGGTTTGGCTCATAATAACATTAGCGCTAAAACTCACTTCCAATTGGGATGGGATTAACCTCTCGGACTGTTTTGGATCCTGGGCGCCAAAAGAGCACAAACTTATGCATCTCCCATCTATAATCTGCTGGGAGATTTGGCTTGAAAGAAACAACACTATTTTTGACAATGGGACTCCATCTACAAGTGTTGCAGCTTACAAAGCACTTGGCATCTTCAATTCTTGGAACGATACTCTCGCCTCCAAGCCAAGACCACAACGCACATTGAAGATTCCTGAAATAGATGACATCACTACAGCTTGGTTTGATGGAGCAACGCTCTCAAATGGGTCATAGAGTGGAGCTAGAGGACTAATTAAAATCACACATAACACCTTCTATAAATGGACTTTAAACTGTGGCCCGGGCACCAATACCAGGGAAGAACTTTTGGGTGCCTGGACCACACTTTACTTAGCCTCTAGACTATACATAGAAACCCTTCAGGTACTTGGGGATTCCAGAATAGTCATTGAGTGGTTGAGCGGCAGGGGAGAACTCCAAACAATCTCCCTTTTGGCATGGAAGGACAAAATTAGACTACTACAACAAACTTTCAAAAAAATCAGCTACAATCACATATACCGAGAGCACAACAAATTCGTTGATCATCTCTCAAAGGCAGCGCTCCAGGCACAAGTGGGAATCATATCATACCATATTTGTATAGATGGCCATGAGGGCCCTCCTCTATCTCTACCCTTGTGCTAAGATCAGTTAATCTTCCTCCCTCCTCAACGAACTTCCTTGCAATGAAAGTTTGATTTTCATATTGATCTCAGGACACTATTCTCTTCTGAAAAATATCCACTCGAAAATCCTGATTTTTAGTCACTATGCAGTTTTTTCACTTATGGATTTTCACCTCGCCACTTCTTCCACTATATAACTCTCACTTTATTGGTTGAAAGACTACAAAAGGGGAAAGTTAAAAAATCTTCTTCGAAGCTGAGATTGTAACCTCGTGTTCAGAACATATATTATATAATATATATAATAGAGAAATTTTCCAATTGGAAAAAAAAGGTATAAGTAGCTTTGATGCTAATTTCACTTGTTAATTTAATGTGATATCATCTTTTCTTATCATAATATTCCAATTTATCGTTGTTATCTATGTGATATTGTAATTGCATGATGAGATTTATTTCTACATAAATATACTTTTTTTTATATATATACTTTTTTCTTTATTTTCTCTCACATGGAAGTCATCCTAGGATCAAATTTCTAAGATTAATGTGATAACATTTTCTCTAACTATAGTACTAACATCACTAGTGTTATGCTTTATGACACCCCTCTTATTATGATTGTTATCTATGCAATGTCTACATTGACATATCTCTGCAATGGGATTTCTTTTGACGTATTCTAAATGTTCTATGTTATTCTAAATGTTTTATGTTTTTATTCTTTTTCAAACACGTTTTTCCAATGAGTTTTGTCCAAAATTAAGCGAGAAATTTAGAAGGATAGATCGAATTGCATATTTCAGTGGTTAAGATTACATATTTTGGGTGCCTTGGGGGTCTTTGAGGGAATTGAATCGATTTATGCATTTAAAAATGCAATTGGAGTAATGTAAAATTACGATTTCRTCATCAATTGCGTTATCGGATTCCGGTGATAGTTTCCAGAAAAAGTAAAAGCGTAGAATGTTTAGACTACACCATTTCCTTTTAYATAAATAGAATTTGACTTTAAAAAATATATAAAAACTAAATGACTTTTGGTCAGAGAGGGATCAACCTCATTGACCTCRGTATCATGCATTATGAGCCCTCTCTAGTTGTTAGCGTTGGTACTCGACAACATATAAGTTTAATCTACCATGATCCTTATGCCATTAGAGGTGTCCATAGACATAGTGACCTTGTTACTAACATAATGGTTGTTGGTTGCATGGCGATTATGCTTGCTTGCTTGGCCTTCAACTCTGAGAGCCATCTAATCATGTTAAAACTTCCCTTCGTTGTTGGAATCTGATGATACAAGAAGCCAAAGTTCCCATTGATTTAGAGCTCTGATATATTTTTTGAGGATTCATGTCAATTCAGAGTTGAATAAAACCCCCGAGGGAATCATTCCATCATGCATGAAACTTGGGTCATGGTGGAACTCTGATCATGCCTAAAATTTATGTTGGATTCATGTTAGGTTTGTTGTCAAAAAGAGGATCATTTTGCTACAATATTAACTTACTCCTTTTCCTCCTTTCACTACGTGACATGTGTGAGAATAATAACAAGAATTTTGTTAACATCAATAACGTTAGGATACACTTATCTTATGCCACATCTTGGAGTAACTTCTACACATTAAATTCTTCTTTCCTTATCTTATATTGATAATTGATTAATGACTACATATAAGTCCCAATATATCATGATTTTTACGTTAATGATTGTCCATAGAGATGGTGACCCCTATTAAAATATCAATGGATTTGTTCCTTTGAATATTGAGTGTATGTGTGTGATGCATAATCATGAATCAAACCTAGATTTGTATTTTTGAGCAGAAATACCCCTTATTTTTTTTGTCCCCCTATTAACATTCCAACGGATTTGTTCATTTGATTTTTTTTTTTGTAAAGTTCACAAGAAACATTCTATTATATTTTTAAAATATCATACAATCCAAAAGCTCCTACTACTGGCATGTCGCTTGGGAAACTAGACCAACAACAAAAGTAGATATCATCCGGCCAAAAATATTGTTTATGAATAGTCCAAAAAAACTTAAAAACCATAGTTCTGGTACCATGCCTATAACTACTATAAACTATAATTTCAAAAAGGAAAACTAGCGAACAAACTTCATGGGGCCGAAGGCCCCTCGCCTGAGGTCTGAGGGTGAGCCGGATGAGCTTCCTGGTGCCTCGAAGGTTGTTGATGCGCTATTTGAGGGAGGCGAGTGAGAATCTCTCGAACCATCAAGTGGAGGTTGTCGAGCTGAAGTTGGACCATATTTTGCGCATCTTCTCTGGTTTGAAGCATTTGGCCCAAAAGTGTCTTGAGGTGCCAGTATAGTTCAATTGTCCGCCAATAAAACTATCCCTTCCCATGGTGTGGCCAACGTCTGGGACCCAGTGCACAGTGGTCTCAACTATTTTTGTATTTGTAGTCATCTCTCGTTCCTCGCTGACTATGTCTTCCACTTCCTCCATATATATCTGGAATAATTAGGGGGGGGGTGTTCGCGATGTAATTTTTTGCGGCGTTGAAAGCCTCTTGTTGGACTCGAGAGTTTGGAACCCCCTCCTCCTGACACCTCGAAGAGGAAGCTCCTGGGTGGATCGAGCCTCGTCTGTAGCCAGGGGGATAACCATGCCTAGTGGCCATGGTGTCTCTGATAAGAACCCGAATTGAAGGGTGGTACGAGATTGAGAGAGGGTTTCTGGGAGATCCCTGGCTATTGGCGAAGGAGGGTTGAAAGGTCTAATCTAGGCTCTTGAGCTGCAAAGCCAACATTAAAAATTCACTGAGTGTCACGTTCCTACACTAAGGAGAGGGACTCTTCATCTGGAAGTTTATCATAGGGGCGGAGGTGAGTCTGGGAGTCCTGAGGACACCCCATTCCTCTCATTTATTTTTTATTTCCCTCTGCCTTGTTGGCCCTGCCTCAGGCTTCTTCCCGAATCCTTTGCTTCGTGGGAGAACCGTCTATCGTTTCTCTGGTGATCCTCGGGATTGGACACCTTCTCTAACTCTCTTAACTACTGATTGTGAGTGTCGGCGTAGGCATCCCGCCTTCCTTTATTATCTGGTGATTTGATGTCCTTGACACGTTTCCCTTGGTTCTAGTGTTTGTCCTTTGGAGTGAGCTGGCATGGGATCTTGAGGTCAGCCTATTGGGTCTCTCCCCCTGGCCTCTTTGGAGAGTTCTCCTGTGATAAATGATGTTGGGGCCTTCTCAAGACACGGTCTTTTCGATTGCAGTCCTTGTGGGTAGCTGGCAGTCGAACGTCGTCCAATCAACAGAGAGCCCGGTGGGTGTCGAGTTGGTCACACGCGGGAGAGGAGGACTGACAGGTAGGATCATTTACTAGCCACCTGTTGGTCTCGGGGATCCTCCCTCCGACTTTATTTTTCCTCTGCTCTTCTTCCAAGAGGGGGTGTGCTTCTATAGCTGGGTTGAGCCTCATGGCACCTTCTCCTTTGTTACCTGTTGATTGCGTTGTCTACCAAGTCGGGGGGTCGCTTAGGTGGCAGGTATTGATGTGGATATTCTACACTTCACCTTCTTACTCCGAGAATTTAACCGCTTGAAAAGTCGAGTCTTGTCTATCTTTAGTTGGGATTTATCCCAATTTGTTTTTCTCTCGGACCTTCTTTGCCTCGGGGTCGAGCCTGTTGTTGCAACTGCTTTTGCCTTCCTGGGGGATTTGGCTATGGTTTGAGCATTCCTTTGGCTTGAGCTGTTGGGAGTATAATTCATTTATGGATATTGTGGCGCAGGCTTGAGCGAAACCCTGTTCCTCTGAGAGTGTCCAGGCTTTGTCCCAAAAGTCCTCCTTGATCTTGAGGCTTTCATTAGCTAACCAATATGCAAGTTTATTTGTCGAGCGCTTCATGTGTYTGGGGATAATTTTTGGCATGGAGGCCATAATTCATTGAATGACATCCATGATAGTCTCTAAACGCCAACTTTTAGATATTTTTGAAGTCAGGGAGCCTTGTTGCAATATTTTGAACATGTTGATCACAATCTAGGGATCACCTTCTATGATTAGCTTGTCATACCCTTGTGCCTAGGCTACGTGGAGCCCTTCTTCCAGTGCCTGGTGTTCTGCTGCGTTGTTGGTATTTATCCCTATTTGACCCCCATATATTCTCAATATACTGCCTTTGTTGGTTTGAAAGACTCCATACCCTGCCTGTCCTGGATTTCTTTTTGAGGTCCCGTCGAAGTTCATCTTGATAAACCTTTCTGGGGGGGTTCCACTGAGAAGCCGAGGTTGGCGGTGATAAAAATGGTTTCTTTCTAAGGGAGGCTAGACTATCGTTGAGGTTGAGGCCTTGGATTATTGATATCTCAAACGGGTTTCCCTGCCAGTCTTTATCTGTTTAGGGCCAGGCCAAAATCGTTTCCCAGATTGAGGTGTGGACCTTGTTTCAGAGCTCTTCTGGAGACAGGGTTTGGAGCTTGAAGACCCTGCAGTTGCGCTCCTTCCAGACTTCCCAGGTAAGAAAACTAGGTAAGTGGTTCCAAGCTCTATTGAAAATAGGGTTCTACATTAATGTTGAGGGCCATTGTTCTATGGTGTCCCTTATGGAGCTCCTGTTGCGACCAGAGCGCCTGGAGGGTCCAAAGTTTTTCTGTATAGGTGCAGGTATTTAAGAGGTGCTCAACAGTTTCCTCATGCATCTGTAAAAGGGGACATCAAGAGGGGCCAAAGAATCCCTATTTGCAGAGATTGTCCCAAGTGAGGGCTCGATTTAGGGCTATCAGGAAAAGGAAGGTCGAGACTTTCAACCATAGACTTTGTTTCCAAATCTTGACCCAGATTTGAGCCTGAGGAGTTTTGATGTGCTTGAAAGCTATCTCGTAGGCTTCTTTTATTGTGAATGTTCCAGAAGAGTTGTTACCCCATCTCAACCGGTCCTATTTTTCAAAGCTTTGTATTTTCCTTTTGTTTAGTTTCTCTAGGAAACGCTCAATGAGATTGTTATCTTTTTCTCCACTCAAACCGTGGAAGGGAAGTCATTTCCTCTAGCGGCTGGGAGTTGTTTTTTCCGCCCAGTATTGAGCAACCCTGATCTTATTATGGGTTGTCATTCTAGCTTGAAGTCTAAGATGAGAGGGTTGGTCTGCCACTCTAGGGAGTTGTTGCCAAGCGTCCTCTTAAAATAGAGCGTCTATTCCATTGTCGATTTCCCATAAGCAATTTTCTTGAATTAAGTGTCGATTTTTCTAAGCTAGGTTCCAGAGGCTTGAACTCGGGGGGGGGGTTCATTTTTCATTTTGATAATCTACCTGGTTTGCTGATTTTGGGCGTATTTAATTTTCCAGAGGTTGGCCCATTGAGAATGGGGGTTAGTCAACCAACACCAACATATCTTATCCCCCAGGGTTTGGCTGAGGGTTTCTGGATCTCTCAAGCCTAGATTGCCTTTCAGTTTTGGGAGACAAGTTGTTTCCCACACCACTAAAGCCCATTTCTTTTTATTTTTCAAGCTGCCCCATAGGAAGTATCTTTGGAGGTTTCTCATTGCTCCGAGAATATATTTTTGGGATTCTATAACTGAGAGACGGTAGACATGCATTGCTTGAAGGACCAATTTGATGAGGATGAGTCTGTTGGCTATGTTTAGAGAATAGAAAGACCAATTGCTTAGTTTTTTTTCCATCTTATCTAGGAGGTCCTCCCAATTTTTTTTCTTTTGGGAGTTCTCTGTGAGGGGAACTCCCCGATAATTGGATGGAACCTTTCTAGGTTGGAACCCTAGGAGACCTCTTAGGTGACGCTGGATTGGCTGGGGGGTGTTGAAGAAGAAGATGTTGGATTTCTCTTCGTTGACGCACATACCAGAGGCTCTAGAGAAGTCGTGGAGGACTTGCTTGATTGTTAGGGATTCTTTCAGAGTTGGAGAGGCCATTAACATGTTGTCGTCCACAAATTGTTGATGAGAGGCTGGGGATTCTTCACCATGGAGAGAAAACCTTTTCCAATTTCCTAGTTGCACTTTTTCCTTAATGGCTCTTCCTAAGCCTTCTGCCATCAGGATAAAGAGGAAGGGAGAGAGGGGGTCTCCCTGACGGATACCCCTAGAGGGGAGAAGGTCAGGGAGGGGGAGCCATTAACCAAGATGGAAAATGAGGCCGAGGAGATAAGAGAGTGAACCTGTTGTATCCAAAATTCGTTGAAGCCAAAAGCGACTAGGATGTAGTTCCAATCCAGGCTGTCAAAGACTTTTGAGAGGTCTAACTTGATGAGCATTCCGGGTTTCTTGGAGGAATGTAGAGAGTGGATAAGGTCATGCATTAGGATGATATTGTCTAGGATTTGTCTGCCTTCCACAAAGCATCTCTGCTCCAGGGAGATGAGGGAGGGGAGGAGGGGTTTTAGTCTATTCGCAACGAGTTTGGAAATGAGTTTGTAGATAACATTGTAGAGAGCGATAGGGCGAAAATTATGGGGGGTTTCTACTTTTTCCTCTTTAGGGATAAGAGTGAGGAAGGCAGCGTTGAAAGCTGGGGGGACTTTTTTGAATTTTCTAGAGTCTTGTACTACTTCCCAAACTTCATTTTTTATTATCGGCCAACAGTCTTGATAGAAGTCCACTGTGAATCCGTCTGGTCTTGAAGATTTCCCTTTAGACATCTCCCAGATCACTTGTTCTACCTCTTCCATTGTGACTGGCCTCATCAAGGCTTCATTGTGGTTTTCATTTATCACTTTTGGAATAGGTTGGGTAATCCTTTTGATTGCGGCCATTCGATTTAGCTGTGGTTCTTGCATAAGAGTTTTGTATTATTGAAGGAGCTATGATTGGATGTCTTGATGGTTGCTTAATTTGTTGCCTTGTTGATATTTTAGCGAGATAATTATGTTCTGGTGTCTCCTCTGGATCATCAAGTTGTGGGAAAACTTTGTGTTTCTCTCACCTTCTTGGAGCCACTGGATTCTTGATTTTTGTCTCCATAGAATTTCCTTGTGCTTTTCTTTGGTTGTTATCTGGTCCATGAGTGAGATTTCTTCCTCTACTAGCTCCTGAGAGTGCCCTGAAGCAATCATCTGATGTTGGTTTTGTTTCATTCTTTCTTGATGTTGTTTTTTGGCTTGAATTATGTTGCTAAATTCTGATTTATTCCATTCCTTGATTATTTGTTTCAGGTTCTTTAGTTGTTGCTGGAGTCTGTACATCGGGGAGCCCGAGTTAACTGTCGCTGCCTTCCACCAGGAGGGATAGTTGGAGTGGAAGGAGGGGTTTGTCAGCCAAAAGGATTCAAAGTGGAAGGGATGGTTCTTAGGGGTAGTTGGGATGTCGACAAGCAGGGTGATGGGCTAGTGGTCCGAACCATGATAGGGGAGGATGGTGGTTTCTATGGTGAAGTTTTAGAGGAGAAGGGATTATGAGAGGAGAAAGCGATCCAAATGAGAGGCTACGTGGTGCTGGCCAACTCAGTGGTTAGTCCAGGTGAAGGTTCCATTAGAGGTTTCCCAGTCTACCAAGTCGAAGTTACTGATAGTGTCTTTAAATATTTAAGAGTCTTGATCCATATGGTTTAAGTCTCCACTTTTCTCTAGAAGAGAGGTTATAATGTTGAAGTCTCCCCCTATGATCCAGGCGGTTTAAATATTTCAAAGTCTTGATCCAGGCGGTTTAAGCCTCCACTTTTCTCTAGAAGAGAGGTTAAAATGTTGAAGTCTCCCCCTATGATCCAAGGATGGAAATCAAGAAGGGGCACGATAAGGGAAAGGGATTTTAGAAAGGATATTTTCTTTGCAGGATTTGAGGGCCGTAGATGTTGGTGATGTAGCCTGAATGGTAAGATCCTATTGGTTGGAATTTGGAAGTTATGGAGCGACGAGTGGTGAAGAAGGAGGAAAGGGTGATTTCACTGGGGTTCCATAGGATGGCTAGGCGACCCGAGGCTCCTTCGACGTCTATAGCTATGACATTACAACTTCTCCAACGTTTGATGGCTATTTTTTCCATGTTGGTGGAAGTGCATTTGGTTTCTTGTATCATCATTATTAAAGGTTTTTCCTCAAAAATCAAGGTCTTTAAGCATCTTTGCTTACTTGGGTTGTTAAGGCCTCTTACATTCCATGAGATGTATTTCATTGGGAAGGTTGGGGGTGGGAGGAGAATTTTTTCACCATACTCTTGATCTTTCTAGGATTTAAAAGGAGTTCTCCTAGTTCTTGTAAGAGTTTCTTATTGGAGGGCCTTCCTCTTTTTTTGTCATCTTTGGGAGCCTTAATAATTTATTTGCTTGAAGTGTTTTTTATTCCTAGAGAAGTAGTTCTAGTGTTCTCACCTTTTTGGGTCGTTGTTCCTTTCTCTTTGTTCCTCGATTTGATCAAGGCACTTTGCAATAGTCTTATTTGTTGATCTGGTATCGAGTGTTCGTCTTTCCGTTCACAATTTGTTGTTATGCCTTGCAAATCTAGCTCCTCCAGATCCATGTCTTCTAGATCGTCTTGCTCCACCTTTAGGGGTTTAGAGGGGATCATTGTTTCATCTTGGTTTGGAGGTTGGGGTCGGGCTTGAGGGGGGAGGGAGCACTAGGGATGGTAAGATCCCGTTCAAACCCAGATTGGGCACTTTGTTGGGTTTCGTTCGAGGGGTTTAGACTCAGGGCTTCTTGCTCTGGGAGGTTGGCTAGGTAGTCAAAACTGTTACTGATGCGGGGGCCTTTGGGGTTGGGCCGGGAGGGAATTTTATTTCGGGCTTTGCGCTTGGCTTGGAATTTTTCAAATCCTACCTCGTCTTTCTCTAGAAGGGGATTGGGGGGCTCTGTTGGCTTGTTCAAGGGGAATTCTCGGAAAAGGTGTCTGTGAGCATGGCATTTTCGACATCGGAAGGGAATGTGCTCATAATCCAGGGTTTGAAGCTAGTCGATGTCTCTATATCTGAGGCAAATTGAGCTATCAGAGCTTTGGAGACATTGAGGTAGACATAGATTCAGGCATAGGAGGTATAACACCCTTGAAGGGTGGCTTCTGCAATTCCGACAAAGGATCTGAGAGTGTTCCCTGTACCCTCTAGGATTTCGTGCGCCAGTGCTCCTGCGCAAGTGAGTATAATCTAATTCATACCGGCGCTGCAGTGAAATCTTCCTTTTCTAGACTAAAGTTCTCTTTCCAAATCTGCATATATAGGCCAACAGAGTTGAAGAAGTAGGGTCCTCCTTGGAAGACCCTTTCTCGATCTTCCGCCAGGTTGAAGATGGCCGTAAAGGATCCTTTAGATCCCAGTTTGAGGGTGACCTCTCCTTTGGGCTTCCATATGGTTTTGATCCACCACATGAGGGCTTTTTCAGATGGTCAGAGGCCCATAAATTTACATATGAGGACATGGTCTTGCATGTATTGGATGTCCTCCCCCAAGAGGGGCGACAAGATTTTGTACTGCGGAATTTCCTCTGCCTGCGGGATGCAAGACGATAGGATTTTCTTGTCATCTTTCTGGGTCTGTGGGGTCTGAACTGGAAGCAAATCCGAACTTGTCAGGATTTCCTTAGTTCCTTTTGTCTATTTTGTATCCATTGGGTTGGGCGAACTTGTGGAGTCAGGGATGCGGGCAGGGGTCTATGTTTGGCAGCTGTTGCCGCCAACCACTATGTTTCGGAAGGAGGGGGTGTCTCCTCCTTGAGTGGGGGTCACCATTGCTGGTTCGGGGGGTCAGAATAGGGAAAAAGTTGCAGACCTAAACTCTCTTCATTCCAGGTTATTTGTAATTTGTTCATTTAAATATTGGGTGTGCATATGTCAGATTTTGTTTTGGCATAAATACTCTTTATTTTTTTGTCCAAGGATCCTCCATATACGAATGCTAGAATCTATTCGTATCTACAAGGACCAGGCTTCAAGATTTGAAGTTAATGGATTATCACTCTTGGGACATGTCATTATGAAGATTCCAAGTTTTAGATGCCAAAGACACCCTTCTTTTAAAGATCTTGGTCAATGATGAAAAACTTCCAACAATTTATAAATAAACCACAACTCAAACAACAAACCTAAATTAATTATGATAAATAAAATAAATTAATAAATAAATAAACTCAACCTCTTTCCCGACAAATATATATATATATATATATATATATATATTTTTTTTTAAATATAATTTTATTAAAACAACTTTAACCATATAACTTTTCCCCTAAATTTTCAACCCATCAAATTACAGAAATTTAAAGAATCAAAATAATACTTAACCCATTTTATAACCATCCAAATTATAGAAATTAAAAAAAATAAAAATCATAATAATACTTAAGTAAAACCTCAACGCTAAATTAATCCACTTATTACGTCAGTCCGTGTTAAGCTCCATGGACACGTGGAGTTGGAAAGGAACGTCAAAGTTCAACTCTCTTATTTCTCAGACAATTCTGCATCATGGACTACAGAAGAGGAACGGTAGTTGGACCGTGCTTTCCCTGTGTTGAGGCCTATTTATTCGATGTAACTCAGTTCTAGATAGACCACTGTTACTCTTTAGTTGAGAATGGCTTTCCACAAGTTGTTTGTTGTTGCGGGATTGTTATCCACAGCCCGTGGGCTTACGCAGTTGGATTCTACGGTTGACTTTGGATCGGTTAGATGGTGGGCATATGCGGGAGTCTGTGCATTCCTGGTTGTGTTTGCGGGAATTATGTCGGGGCTGACACTGGGGTTGATGTCCTTGGGGCTCGTGGATTTAGAGGTCCTTCAGAGGAGTGGCACTCCCGCAGAAAAGAAACAGGCAGGTGCGTACACCAAGAAACCCGCCCACAATTATAACATTTCCTTCAATTCAGCTCTATGTGTAAGGTCATGGCATTCAAACCTCACCAACGACCTCTTTTTGTGCTTGAGGGAGTAAGCTCTGGTAGCAAAAGGACATTTTTTCTGGCGACAGATGGGAGAAATTCAAGCAGGATCAGAGTTCTACCATTATCCAAATTTCAAGCAGGGTGGAAGGATGCCCCGATGTCCCTAGTGGTTTTGCCCCAATTCTGAATCAACCGAAATTATGAAAAATAAATGATCATAGTTCCGGATCGATGGAACTCTGGCTCCCCGTGTTGCTGGATCCTGACCGCCAGAGAAAAGTTTGCGACACCATTAGATGGCTCCTGTGCCGAGTTCCATTGTCAAAAGTCTCTTTTCCACTGTTAAATGTCTCTTTTCATACCCAAAATAAAACTAAAGACCAGGGAATTAATGTGAAAATCTTTAAAAATCTCTTTGATAAATTAATGGTCAATGCAGTCCAATTCTTGACTGATTTGCCTGCAAATTTACCTGCATTTTAATGATAGAGGGAAACTGCTTCTACTGCCCTGTGTTGAGTATTCCCTCTGAAATTATTATTTATTGCTTATCACCTTTGACCACAACGTTTGAGTAGAAATACAATATAAGTACTATCCAGAACCCCAGATTCTCACAGTCGCCAGACTAGTTTTGGCAGCCACCCCTAGCAGCATGGGGGTAAGAATTGAACCTAGGACGTGCAGTTAGGAGTGAGAACTTGTACCAGCCTGTATCTTCCAGATAAAAAGATTTAATACATTTCTACCACAAAGTGCTGGCTTCCTTCAGCTTAGGTGTCCGGTGTGAGGGTATCTATTCTTCCAAGTTCCTTCAGCTTAGGTGCCCGGTATGAGGGGTATCTATTCTGCTAAAATAGCCCGGGATTTGCTCCTGGCCTCATCCCTTTGAGATCATGCCATACAGGTTGGCAGACCAAAGTGAAAACAGAACCCTGGTGGACAGATTAACACTCTGTCAATGCCATTAACTGGGATTCCATTGGGTCTGCAAATTATGTTAGACTGCAGCTCTTATAAATTCTTGAAATGTATGACAATATTAATAGGATGAACGAACTACAAAGTTGTGTCAAATTTAGGTTGATATACTCCGAATAAAAACGCACTGCTTGACAGAATGCAGTGACAGTCTGCAATATATCAGATACGAATTTCAAGGGCTTGATATTATTGATCGTTGGGTAAAAGTGGCCCTATATATGACATTTCTCGTTTCTTTTATCCCTCCTTCAAGTCCCCAATGCTTTACATCAAAAAATTGCAGCAATGTAGACGGAAGTCGTTTTCCAGCTACTAATTTGTCAAGTTTACTTTATTGAATCAGTTGCTTGAAATGACCATTGTAATGGTAGATACTAGAATTGGATTTAACAGTCCAGACAAATGTTTAAGCAAATATCCAGCTGAACAAAGAAATATCCCTCAACAGCCTCCTGGTATGCAGGCTAAATTTTGACTGGAAACCAAGGCTTTTGATCTCTAAGAGCAAGATAGTAAAATGACTTTTTCTGATATACCTTGTTGGAGCGTTTAGAGTGTATACTATCTCTTTGTATTCCAAGAATTTGTACTAATGAGCACATTCTACATATTCACATTCCATGCCCTTTTCCTCACTAGGGAGTGTAGAACATCAAGCGTGATGCTGCTGGGATTTGCCTTGGTTGTTTTGGATAGAAGTCCCATAAAGATGATAGTTCTCTGTTTTAACTTTGTCATTTATTCCTAAAGTTAAAGATGCCTTCATCTTTAAAGCAGGGGAGGAAGAGATATCTGTTTTCGCTTAGCCTGAATAACTCACGTGTAAATTTGTTTATAAATCGTTTGACACCAACCAGAGCAGATTTGTGCGGGCTTTATTTTCCTTAATGGTTGCTCAAGGGACTACTTGCGCTAGTATTTGTCTGGGACAGAACTTTTCCAATTGAGCTACTGCCACCCTTGCTTTGGTATTTTTTTCTTTGCCAACTTCTGTCCAATTAATATCTTGGTCTAAGGCAGGCTCCTTGTTAGCGAAGGCATTGGTTCTTCTTGTTTTTGTTTCATCCTCACGGAAGCCTTTGTTTTGTGCTAGTATTGTGGCATCTAGCATAAGCATCAAGTACGATGAGATAGGTGACTTTCTGCTTGAAGATTGAATCTTGCACTTGGATCTTAAATCGCTTGTTAATGCCTTGAGATAGGTGATCTGAAATGAAAATCCATTTATTCACTCCAAGGTAAAATGGATGCAAAGGCTCATGAGAAACAAAATGATTGTTGCCAGAGCAATATAAATTATTTTATGAATCTCGAAAAGGTCACTAGCCAACCAAGAAATTCCATTCACATTAGGAGGTGAAGTTAGGAAAATTTTCTTTAGATAAAAGTTGCATGCCACATGACTTATTTAATGAAGTCTTAGACATGAGAAAAAGGGGCCTACACTAATCTATTAAAGTGCCCCTCACTTGGACATTAGTTGCTTTGTTAGTGGGGCTCCATTGGGGATGTTAACCAAGTAGCTGTAGGTTGACAAGGCCCTATTATTTATTAACTATGATAACTACAAGTTTGTTGAAACAATGTCTAATAATGTGGCTAGCGTGCCTCAGTCTATCTAGGAGAGAGTGCAATCAACAACATTCAAATTGGATTCCTTCAGTTAAGAGGCCTTGAGGGGGGGTGTTAGTTTTTGTGTTACTTCGAAAGTGTTTACAACATGTTTTGGGGTGCATCATGAGATTTGGGGTACATGGTGTATGTTCAGTTCCCAAATGGTCCGAGATGGGTTGGCACATGGGAGATGGTTTGTGATGGATTTGCACATTGGAGATAGCTTGCTCAGTGGTTGTTGGACCTTAGTTAGGTGCTGGCTTGGCATTCTTCCCTAGGGCATTGGAGTTCTCTTGACAGCTTGGTGGACTTCCTTCATTGTGGCCACATGGAGAGGTTCACTTACTTGAATAATGCCCCACTTAGGAGGAGGAGTGTTGTGCAAGAGTAAATTCCAGATTTGCAAGATATTAATTAATTACCCAAGTAAATGGTAAATGCTTGAATATACCAAATTAGGTTTAAGCAAGAATTTGATAAGAAATATGAAACTTGAAAATAAACCCAAATTATGCTTTAAGGATAACTTCAAGTAAAAGATATAACATAAATTATGCCAAAACTTGAAGTAAAACAGAACTGGATGAAGATATATGAAATCTTAAGAATAATTCCAAGTTTGTCTTCTTATGAAGACAAGTCCAATGAATGACTTAGCTTGCCCAATTACTAAATCTGATTTATGTAATTAAAATGTAAATTTCAGATTAGTAATTTGAATAAAATCAACCCAAAGATAAGATAAACACTTTAATTAAACACTTAGGGTTAGATTACTATTAGGAAGAGAAAGAAACTTCAATATAATTGAAATAAGTCTAATATGAAAGATTATCAATGTAACAAAACTTAGACTTAAATCAAAAGGTAAATTCCAACTTATGTTCTTTAAATGTTACTTTGGATTTACTTGAATTAATCAAAATTGTTCCTTAAGTGAAAGATAAACAAATTGCAATAACATCTCAAGGTAAATTCACAATTAGAACTTGAACTGAACCTTGAAAAATCACTTCTAAATTGTGAAAATTTATCAAGTCTATACTACGATCTTATATGAATAAATAGAACAACACTTGAAACTAATGTAAATCTGATTTTTATGTACTTTAAGATAATTTCCAGATTTACACAAATGATGTAAATAACCCGTGTATACTAGGATCTTATATGAATAAATAGAACAACACTTGAAACTAATGTAAATCTGATTTTTATGTATTTTAAGATAATTTCCAGATTTACACAAATGATGTAAATGTTACTTTGGATTTACTTGAATTAATCAAAATTGTTCCTTAAGTGAAAGATAAACAAATTGCAATAACAACTCAAGGTAAATTCACAATTAGAACTTGAAATGGACCTTGAAAAATTACTTCTAAATTGTGAAAATTTATCAAGTCTATACTAGGATCTTATATGAATAAATAGAACAACACTTGAAACTAATGTAAATCTGATTTTTATGTATTTTAAGATAATTTCCAGATTTACACAAATGATGTAAATAACCCTAAGATCAAAGATAAAGCTTGAAATTATTAGAACCCGGGCAAAATTCCAATTAGGTTTTTCAAGATAATAATTTTAAATAAAAACCTTAATTGAAGAAAGTCTAGGAAATGAATATTCTTGAAATTAAAACAACTAGACTTGGAAGGAAATCTAATCTATAGATATTCAATGGATTTTCTTTATATTTCAAATAAACAAAAGTAAAAGAAAAGATTTTGGGTTTTTGGTATATTTGGTGGTTGATGGGAGAAGACAAGTGCCTAATCCTAGGATTAATGGGGTTAAGAAAAAGAACTTCCTCTAAATGGCCTATTTTCTTAGTGGATTAGAGAAAAGGAGGCTAGGGCTATGAAAAGCTCAATAGCCTCCTCTCTAATCTAGATGAAAATAGAAACCAAGACCCTACATGGAAGGGCTCCTAGAAGGATCACCTCCAACTAACAAAACCAACTTTAATCTAGCAATTGAAACCAATTACCTTGCTAGAGTTCCAAAAGGATAGATAAAGCAAGGAATCAATAAACAACCACTAAACTAACAAAGGAAAAAAGGGAAGAGTTACCTCACATGCAATGTTCCTTCCAAGTGGTAGATTTTACCATTCAAATGGATTGATTTGCTACTTTGAGCTATGGAGGAGACTTGACATCCACATCCAATGTTGCAAGAACAAAAATAAAGCCAAGGGAGAAGAACTTAAACCAACACCAAATCACCTTAGTGGATATTCAACAATCTATTCTCAAGTATTCTAATCAACAACAAAGAAACCATGTGAGGGGAAGCCTCTTATATAGAGAGGAGGCTCAACAACCCTCTTATTACAATAATAATTGTCTCCTTAGATCTAGCATAGAAGATCATACAAAAGACTTATCCTCCAATTGACTATGAGGAAAAGGTAAAAAATACATAAACTAGCCATGTAGTTGTGCCACATGTACAAGATTCTCCCAAGAGAGAGGACATCCCACCCAAAAATAGGAAGAATAGAGGGACAATGTTCCTCCTTAATGTAGGGTAACCACCTCAACAACCTCCTCAAGGCTAGATCGATCCAAGAAATGAGAAAACGACTAGGAGAGAGAGAGAGATATCTAAGCCATCCATGTGACACGTGGGAGCTCTAGAAGAGGACGACTCATCCAAAAATAACATGAAGTGGTTATGTGTGAGTCCACCAAGGTGTAACAACCTCCTAAGTCCATGCTAACCAACTCCCCCAAGTCTATGAGGGTCAAAACAAGCCACACGTGCCAAGTAAAAGTTCCAATAGTCCAATGATGCAATCTCCAAGGTGGATGGCTCCTCTAGAAGTGTGATGTGTTCCTCCAAATATGAAGATATGGCTATGCACTCTTTTGTCGCCTAATCCATACCTTGGGTCACGTGGAAGAAATCTTCAATCCATTGGGTGTGGCCTTGGGGGAAAGTCTCGAGTCGGGTAGCTGTTACCTGACACTCAACTCCTCCGTCTAGGATAACTCCTAGCGAAACCAAGGGGAGTAGTCCCTAAGAAAAGAATCTAAGGCTTGAGTTAAAACTAAGCACAATATAAATCTAGGAGTTAAATGACATCAAAAGTAATAGCAATTTATTCTAGTAGCATATGAAATTAATACAATTGCTTATATCAACAATATCAAGTAATTGAAATACTTCAAGGAAAACGATAACAACAAATTGATGATACTTGAAAGTAAATGTGATTACTTGAAAAGGAAATGAAAGCACTTGATAAGTAAGCAAAATTGAAATGAATAGATCAGTGCCAATAATGTAAAAGTTGTTGCCAGATGTGTTGCAAGTACTCTTGGTAGATTTTATTAATTAAGGGTGATTGCTTGAATTAGTGGGTTAATTTAGTGAAGCGGATTGATGTTGCAAGTCCACTTTGTGCATGCAATATTGTAAGTGTGAAACAAAAAATAAAATCTGATCTATATGATTTGTCCCTTTAATAGTTATCCCTCAAATGGGTACCCACAAAACTGCAAGACTTCCAACAAGGAGACACTAGGTCTCAAGGTTTCCCCCTGAAGTTATGTGCAACCCCACAAGTATTGGTGCCTTTAAGCAATAACGAATTTTTTTTGTCCTAGTTAAACTACTATGCACTACTCAACTCCATTTCTAATTGCACCCTGTTGCTGTCCTTATACACACTTGTAAACGTGAGCTAAGTCCGGCTCACTTAGTGTGTCCTTGGAGGCACAATGCCTAGGTTCATAGCCCACACTGTCACTTTGACTGGAACTTCTTCCGTCTAGGCTTATTCCTAGGGAAGCCAAAGGAGGTAGACTTTAGTTACTAGATGTGTTAGAGTTAGGTTTTATGGGTTAATTTTAATTTGTTAAGGTTAGGGGGGATCTATTCCTAAGATGCTAAGGAAACCATGCAAGATGCAAGGGTTAGCATGAAAAGCAAGCCTTTTCCCTAGGTCAACTAAGACTAGTGCCTAGAAATTGGGCAAGGGGTCAACT
>SNQJ01S0062894.1:8659-49945 GCA_010110895.2 Picea sitchensis
TGCATCACCAAAGACTTCCAAATTTTTAATTTTCAACTTCCTAGCAGCCTCTAATCCTAAGACCAAGGCTTCATATTCACATACATTATTAGTGTAATCGATGTCCCACTGTAACTTGTAAGAAAAAAGGATAATAAACTCATCTCCAGGTGCCACAAACAAAACTCCAGCTCTTGCTCCTTCACAAGACGAAGCACCATCGAAATACATTTTCCAAACTCCAATACTATATACATCTTTATTTGTTTTTCCTATTTTTTTTATTTTTCTATACAATTTTCTTCCATACAGTCATCTAAATCATCATCAATGGATAAAATACAATTTCCTAAATCTTGATTTGCGACATAAACAGGGTAATTATTCGGATTCAACGGGTCACTTATTGTATATGCCAACCTTGCATCGTTGTACAAGCGGGTAAACTATCCACCGAAGATCAGGATTGTAGCGTATTTCATGTCGAGTTGAGGGGATCCTCCCAGTTTGGCAACCCAAGACCTGGATAAAAAAATGCCATGCTTTGGAGGTATATCAGCAACAACCACATCCATCAGAACACTTTTTACAGGAATATGTGCAAGATTAACCACTAAATCTTTAATCATACCCACACATTTAACTTTTCTCGAATCAAAAGAGTACAGATCTTCGTATGGTCGAGTAATTTCGAGACCAAGTCTATCCATAATACCTTTGGGCATCACATTATGGGAAGCTCCAGAATCCAACATGAAATTGTGAAGAAGATGATCATGTACAGTTAGAGTAGTGTAGAAAGGAGCGATAGTATCTCTGGCACCTTCAAAATGTGGACCAAAAATTATATTCGGTTTATCATCTGATAAATTTATGACGTCGGTTTGACTTTCAGTATCCGAAAAATTTATCATTTTAGCAATTTGTTTTCTGTATGTAGGGTTTTTTTCCAATTCAACCAGAGGTACAGGCATCTTGATATTATTAATCTCATTCTCTAGATTGAAATTTCTTGTTGTCTTATCGACTTCTCTGGTTTGGATTTCTATCTCCTTTTTTTCTAACTTATCGGTTTGTGTTTCTTTTGCTTCAACCGGGTTTTTTTTACAGTCTGTGTTCCGACTACTTTTGTTTTGACATTCTGTGTCTCAGCTAACGGTGGAGTTGTCTCATTATCTTTGCTCTTCGACAGAATTTCTTCGGTTGAGCAGTTGTGATATTTCTATCTCTAGGCCTTAGATTATACTTCTGCTGAAGTTCGGCCATTATATTATCGGAGATTCCTTGATAAGCATATTCTTCTGTATTATTTATGCTTTCATCATGATTAGACCAATATTTTGTATTTAGATACTTTTCATAATCTTGTTTCGTCAAAAAAGGTTATCAACAATCATCACCAAGATTATTCATATCTTCTTCTAATTCCTCAAAGTTTCACATGTCCTCTCCTCCTATAAAATCTGTGTTCTTAAAGGGGGCCTGAATCTTTTGATCTTCATTCTTGATCTGTCTTTGTTGGATTTGAGGATTAGGATTTCTTCTCAAATCTTTTCTAGGGAACTGATCATTCTTAGATTGGTCCAATTCCATTTTCAAGATTTTATTTGACAATGCTTTGATTATTTTTTCCATGTCATCCATCTTATCTTCCGAGGACCTCCCAGATCCGAAGGGTCCTGCTTTTTCTCTGTATCGTCTGATTTCTTTATTTCCCGGTTCGAATTTATCTTTTAACTTCCATGATGCCATCATATTTTACTCAATTTCTACAGCATCGTCATGCATTTTAGTGAGGTCAACAGATCTTCTTTCCCTCAATAATAGAGCAAAATCAGGCTCGAAAGCCCCGACAAAAGTTACCTTTGCTGTAGGTTGAGAGGGTTTAACCTCAGTTGGGATCTTGTTATATAATTTATTAAATATTTGAGTAAATTCAAGAATTGTTTCTGAATTTTTATTTCTTAAAGCTCCAAACTCAGTTAGATAATAAAGGTGATCTTTTCTTTCTCACCATTGTCTGATAAAGGCACTTTCTAACTCGTCATATGATCCTATGGAATCTGTTGGCAGTCCTCAGAACCAGGTTCTCACCTATCCTTCAAAGGTTTGAACTAGAAGCCTCGAATAAACGTCCTCATGCTCAAGGCCAAGGATATCAGCGAATTGATCGAACAAATTTATGTGCTCAGTTGCGGTTAAGTCTCCCTCGTCGACGAACTTTGGTAGGTTTTTCATATAGTTTTTGGGTAAATCATGGAGGGGAACTGGGAGGACCAAAGGAGCATACCTAAAAACTACTTTAGAAAAAAATCTAGGAGGTAGGGGTGGTCCTTGACCACCTCCTCCTCGTCCTCTAGCACCATGTCCAGTACCTTCGGCACCACCTCCGACAGCACCTCCAGCACCACCTACTCTAGTCGTAGCCATTGATAATTTAAGAGATGAAACTTTGGGATTATAGGAAGTATTTTCAAGAATGTGTAGTGACCTTTCGGCCCCTCCAGGATTAAGCGAAAAAGGTTCAAGAAACAAAAAATCTGAAAAAGAGGGAACAGGGAAATGGGGGCTAGGTTCTTCAGATTTACAGGATGTATAAACAGGAGAACCAACAGGAGTCAAGTCGGAGTATAAGATGTCTTCTTCAAAACTTCGAGAGGTTGGAAGCTTGACTTCAGGAACTGATGAAATATCAATTGAAGCAGGTATTGAGATGGATTTTTTACCTTTATTGGTAAAGGAGACAGTTAGAACGGTCTCAGATTTAATCTTGGGTGAAACCAACTCGGGTTTTAGGGTTTCATCTTCGATTCTGACAGTCAATGTTTCTTCGGAAAATATTTGGGTAAAATCTTCTTACGGAGTTAACTGCTCAAATAAAACCCTAGTATTAGATTTGGGTTGATAAACTTTACTTGCTAATGCAATAGTCTTTTTAAGTTATCCCTGTGGTTTCAAAAAAAAATCAGGATCAGATACAGGTGAAATCTGCCTAACGTCTAGATTCTTTCCGGTATTTCTTCGACTAAATGTCAGTTTATTAGTTGTGGAGTCGCCAAGTGAAAGATAAAAAAATTGGCCTTATAATGTATTCAATGTTTGTTCACTATCAAAGAGAGAAACTTACCAATTTCGTTCTCCCAGGGAAAAATAACTTCATTTCTCCGTCCCCAGCAACGGTGCCAAAAAGATGTTGTTCCTGAGTTTATACTTAAATCTCAAAGCATAATGTTAGGCATCAAGAAATAATAAAAGTTTTAATATTCACTTTTTCTACCTCAATTGTATGAGAAAATATCCCTTAAATTAATTAACAGTATAATAGCTCAGAGGTCGTCTTTCGTGTCTGAGTTAAAATTAAAAGCATGGGGTGTAATGAGAGAAAAACACAAAGTTGTTAGACAAAGCAAGGCATCTATTACAGAAGAATCTTACTTTGCTACAGAAGAAGAAAATAGATGATATAACCTTAAATGAAGCATAAAATGTAGCAATCTAATTAACTCACAGGTCTTGTATTTACTAACAGTAAAACATAGGAAAAATTATGTGCTATTAAATTACTAAATGAAATGTAACCACAGTAGATGTTGTACTAAATTGTGATCAAGCATTCATCAAGGAGATATATAAAAGGATATTGGAATGTGGAAAGACAGAAGAACACATAACTCATATGAAAGAAATGTGGAATCTCTAGTCTGTATTTGTATCAATCCTCAATGAGGAGAGATTTATCAATCATATATGGCAAAAATATGCCTTTTGTTCATCTTTTCAATATGTATTTATACAAAATGATTTTCAACCCTAGGTGGTTGGAATTCTCGTTATTTCTAAAAGGTGACGGTTACAAAATTAAAGACTTGGAATGCTTTGCTTAGTTTTCCTTTGTCTCTTTCCCATGTAGTACATATTGCCTCATTGGTTCTTTGAGGTACTCATGTTTCCTCGCTCAAGACATTCGACACACCTACTTACCAATTGTGCTACTAGTATAGAAGGTTTTGTCGCATATTTTGCCTCAAAAAGATACAACTTATTTTGTAATTGTGGTAGCCTATCTTCTATCCTTTTATCTTCATAAGTCATTGACTGTAACCGTAAATTTGGCTTTACCAGCCATCTATCTATCTGAGCGGTGTCAACCTACTTTAGCTGTGAAATTTCAGCCTGAGCTTCCTCTAAGATTTCTTTGATGTCAAGTTGTGTAAGTTTTAAACCTGCGAAGTAAATCAATGCATATAGATTCTTAAGCAATACAGAGTTAATCAATGGCTCATACACAGAGTACACAAAGATTTTATACCGGAAACCCTCAACCAGGAAAACCTTTCTTATTTTCATTATATCGAATTTCACCATTCGCCAAAAAATATATACAATGTTTTTAGGTATTCCGTAGATACCAAAACCCTAATCCCTTAATCTGGGATTAATTTACAAATCCGCTAAAAATAGAAAAATCCACTAAAAATAGCAAAAACCGCCCAAAAAAATTTCGGGGCGCTGCCCCAGGCTACCGCCCGTTGTCGAACGCTGCGCGTAACCAGGGGGGGGCATACCTGCCCCCCCCTAGGACCCCCCTAGGAAAGCGCCTGACACACACGACAGATCTCTAGGTGAAGGGATCATCAGACGCAGTTGTCGTATCTGACGCGCCCACACACATGCAAAGAATATAACACATACCCAACAAGTTGATGCTTTACAATGTCAATTTGTCCTAGTATTTCAGAACAATCATCCTTTCTGAGGCCTAGTGATTCTTTATTAAGCAAATTAAAAACCTCTTCACAAACCTCTTTTATTTCCTTAGTCATTCTTTTACTCTCGGCTATATTGGCCTCCCATGCCTTTAATATCATATCACCTATGATTTGCTCTGCAACAGTCAATCTGGGAGTTACAGATATTTCTTCTCTAGCCGATGACACGACCGCTTTTTGAAAAGTGATCCGGGCTGTAGTAGCCTCTCTTTCTATGAAACCAATATTATTCAATGATTGGTTTAGTTCCTGAAAATGATTTTGAATGATTTATACCTTAGTAAAGAGGCTTTGTTGTGTTATTTCGAGTTTCTTTAGCACTTCCAATGCTTGATCTCGAAACACTGCAATATCCACAACCATTTTCTCAGTGGAACTGACCTTGTCTTGTAATTGTTTTACCAACTCATCTTGCTAGATATCCCATCTTTCACTTACTTGCACATTCTTATGCATCTCATCAAGAATGGACTTGAGCAATTGTATTTCTTGTATATCACTAGCTCTAGCCTATTCAAGCCCTTTATTGACTTCATCTCTGACATTCTTTTCTGTAGTCCTTATTTGATTTTGCAACTGACTTATCGTCTGATTCTTCTTCTTCAGTATTTCTTTCAGATTATTGACTGATAATAGGTTAGTTGTTGCAAAATCTCCCAAAGAGCCTGCTACCTCTATAGCAAAGTCTTCTTCTTCCAAATTTTTTCCATCCAATAGTATCCTATGTTTTCTGACAGTTGCACCTTCTTTCTGGTTCATTTCTTTCTTCACCACAGCTTTCCTTTTCTTACTGAAAAATAAATCAGGAGGAGGTATCTCTTCAATAGGGATAGCCGTGAGATCTCTTATGAGTACTACCTCTGCATTGGGGTTCCCTCTGGTGAACTGTAATGGCGTGACAAACTGAATGGGGCTGTCAATTTCTGTGGATAACTATTTTCCAGTTCCATCTGTAGTTGATTTATCTAGTGAAGACAGTGGCCTATCTTCTCCTTTCTTTGTTAGTGTTTCTGCTTGATCTTTGCCCTGGTTATCTGATACCTCTGTCGTCGGGGTATCTTCTTTCTGAGTCAAGACCTCATATTTCTCTAAGTTTTTCAAGGCTTCTTGTTTGCTAGAGCTTACGGCTTCTGGATTTTGGGTCCTTGTTTGTTGCATAGCTGGAAACATTGGGTTTTCTCCTTGTAATACTTTCGGAAGGCTACTTATTCAGTGCCTTTGGAAGTTGTAAAAATTAATCATTTGATCAAGTGATAGAGCTCGAACTTGGCTCAGAACTTCTTGGTAAGATTTCACCCCTCAGAACATTTCATCCTGAGGGGACTCTTATGTTCATACTTTTTTAGATTGCAACTGGCCATATGGTTACCCACGACCTTCTGTGGGTCGTGCTTCTTGAATTCAATGTTAACCAGCTTTATTCCTTCTAAGGCCGCGGACTCCACTTTGGAGTGGCCGAAATCCAATAAAGAAAATGCACCAATCTGTAAGGGAAAATATGGCCATACATTTTTCTGCACTGCTTTGAGCTCTTTGCTAATCCCGTTGAGTACAGTTTGTCGTGCGACCTCGCGGCACAGCAGTCGGTCTAGTAAAAATTGCGGTAAAGCATATGGGGGAACTGAACAACCGAAAACTATGATATAAGAGAAGTGTTCCTCGATGTACCAGTCTGCCACTTTATCCAGGTTAACCACAATTTTGTCTGAGATTCTAGGAGGTGGGTGACCAAATATATTAGTGTGCATTGGCACTACTACCCAGTTATAGATTTCATAGAAGAAATATTTTGCCTTATCTTCCCATAATTGTGAATGATAAATATGGATTGGTTTTGTGCTATTGGGAGTCCAGCTCCAACCCATCAGTGGGAAAGGTGTCATGAAATAGATGGTGTTCATAATATAATCTGACACGAAGAATGAAGTTGATTTCCCCTTAGCTTTATTTGTCTGGTATTCTGTAATTTCACTAGCCAGACTGTCCGACAATATCTTGGCCCAGTCGAAAGAATACCCTTCTACCATTGTGTGTATAATGGGTACCCATGGTAGAAAGAAATGGGATGTGTTCTCTTTTCCATAGAGTCTACACATCATCATGGCTATATACATGAACTGTGGTTCTAGCGATGAGATTGAGTATATGCCGTGAGAATCGGCTCTAAACTTTTCGGGACGTGAACACCAATCCTTGATCAAGTTGGAAAGACTTTTTCCATATTGATCACACTCCTTGTTAAAATTCACTAGAAAACTAGCATTGTAAATGAAGTTTGGTGTTGAAGACAGTTTATACATCACCTATATGTGTTTCGACCGAAATGACCCAATAGCTACTTTCTGAGAATTGAATATAGTTCTAGTTGGGATATCTACATGATCCAGTGCCCATCCAATCATGTCATCGTAGGGTAAAAGCCTCGGCCTTGTTGCTACTTTATGCAACTTTGACTAAGCAATAATCTTGTATTTGGTAGATAAGTCTTCCTTTTTCATTGTCGCTTAAATCATCAGGGCAATTTACCAGTTTGTACTGTAGGATGTTGAATACATGCATCTAGGTTTTAACTGTGTCTATACTTCTGGGTGAGGTGTTGGACAAAACCTCTGAGCTCTGACCTAAACTATCACCAGTTGCTTTAGCTACTTTTTGTGGCGGCATGGTACCAGTTCTCAAAAACCTTTTATTTGTCACAGAAAATGAATAGGAGTGAGTATCTCACTAAGCAAGTTCTACCAAAACGCGAATGTAATTAAAAATGAGAAAGTCTTTCTTTCCTTAAACGCATTGACCTGCATATACCTTCATTGACAATGCGTTTAATTCTTTTAATAAAAATATTTTGTCCTTAAAGCAGGATCTTATTTGGGATCATTTCCCCAGGCTGGCCTTTTAATGTCATTAATGATCAATATTTCATGACCGGGAAAATATGAATGAAATTTGAAATCACCCATATCGCAAATCGGCATAAACTCAATCAGTTAAATAAGAATGCTTTATTTTGTTAATAAATCGAGTTTACATTGTTAATTAATTATGTTTAACCTTAATCCTTTTCGGGGTTTCGAGTCCCTGGTTAACCTATTTCAATTCAAACTATGATCCCCGAATCGTGAAATCGCCATTGATTAATTAATATTAATCATGTTTAACTTTTGTAAATAATCGCGATGATTTAAGGGTTTCGCGACTTCGAGTATCGAGATTTTAAGTTATCATTTGAGGCAGGATTCCTGAAACGCGAAGTTGTGATAAGGATTAATTATGGTTAATCATTTTAATTGTTTAATTAACCCGATTTAACTTTAGCTAGTTTTGCGACTTTGCATATCGGGACTTTGGGGTTCTTTATATGTCTAACTGTTAGTATTGCGAAACCTGATACTTTAAAGGCTATCTTAGTGATTTGACTTTTTAATGAAAGGGTGGCTCCATGACTTTTAAAGGATTTTAGACCATTAGATTAATCGGAAGATTTTATTGAGGGTGGCATCCAAGTACGCATTTATCCTTATTTAAACAAGAATGAGACTTATTTAAGTCTAAAGTTTTCGAAAAATATATATGTTTCAACACACTACATCCTTATGCGTGTTTGATTGTATAAAATTGAGTTTGCACAGCATAGTCAATCACGGTGTGACTAAATTGAAGCAATATTATATTAAATCGATGGCTCGGTATGATGGGTTGAGTTATTTCCATGATTGTGTGTTTGTTGTGTTAAGTGGAAATGTTGCATCGTGGTGTTTTGGTGGCTGGGCACTGTATGTAGTATGGATAGCTTGGTTTTCACACTCAAGGATACCCACAGAGTTTTAAGCATGTTTATTTATTGCAATCGATCACTTGTTTAAGAAGGCATGTTGTTGATGACATTCATGTTGGATGGATGGCCCAACTTTTTACAGTCACATTATATTGGGCTCGCACGGTGATGGAGTTACACTTGCATGATCGAATTACCACGTGCATATCTTGTGCCTAAATGGTGACCATGGGTTGTATGTTTGATTGTTAATTTGGGTGTTGCAATTTGGTCTTGATTATTCTGGTAACTGCCTACATATGTCTAACAAATATCATTGCATTTAAATAATGGGCCCGACTGCAGTAATAGTGACTTCATTGTTAATTGAAAACATGACTTTTGAGTATTATTGTGGATTGAAATGCATGGGCAATGGTTGATTTTGATGGTTAACAGAGTGGAATGGCTATTGTTTGGAAATTGTTATAAGATGCAAATAAGGGAACAAAATCCTTTTTACAGATTGTGTGGGATGCCTACTGTCTTGTGATGGCACTGTGTTGGATATTTGATTATGAACAGTGAACTAGTTAAATGCACAAAAATTATTATTTGGTCAAGTGATTGATGGTTGATGCATCTCCTTTTGCAGAATTTTTTATGGATCACTTAGTTAATTTCGTGAATAGTAATCGTTCTTATTCCCTTCCATTGTTTCACTTTCCACTAATTACAAACCTTGTCACCTCCCTTATTCATTTTTTCACTCCCTGTTCTGAGATTGATTACAGTCAAGAGAATTTTTTTGTTAAAGTAGATGAAAGTGGCAATGTCTTGTGTGGATTGCAATGAGGTTTTATTGGTTTTCTTTACAGTTGATTTTTGTTGTCATTGAGCAGTAACCATGTTCTTTTCCCCTCATGATATCATGTTTCGCTCAATACAAACCCCTCACATCTCCTAGAACCCTTTTCACCCCCTACTCATTGATAAACAGTAAAACACTTTGTATGGATTGGATTGCATGAGTCAAATACATTGTTGATCCAAATCTATTTGATATTTTTAAGAGTTGTCATGTATGGTTATTTAAAAGACTATTTGCTAATCTATCACACATGAAGGATGAGTTTTTGATTCGAGGTAGCCATGGTTGAGGAAACAGAGGTAGAGGTAATTGGAACCGAGGCCCAAGAAGGCCTAGGTTCTCCTTACATTTTGACGTTGATTCACAAGAGCTTGGCCAATTGTTTCATGTCGGATTCTTCAATTGGATTGGGCAAGGAATAGTCCAACCTAGGCCTGAAAGGCCTCGTTTACAAGCCCCGCAAGCACCCAGTATCCCTATAACTCCTCATGTCTCATTACAACCCGAGGTCCCTGAAAATGATGGATGGAAGGAGATTTTCCACCCGACAGTCTCCCAACATCATGGCTGGCCCAACTTGTCTTTGCCTCCTCCTCCGCTGGTTAACCCCATTGCCCAAGTTGCCCCTGATCACTTGCCAGTGCAATCCTCTCATGCTAGCAATAGGTTGAAAACTGAGGCCCACCATGCCCTTGATAAAGGAAAATCCAATGGTTCCCCCTCCTCACCCTTCAATGGCTCTGACAAATCCATGTCTTCTTGGATGCATTTGAGGGACGATTGATCCCATGTGATCAGTGAAATTGGGCCTAAAGGCTCTGCACAGCCAAAGGCAAATTCAAGAAAATCAAGAGGTGACAGTAGCAATCAAGGAAGGGTTGCATCACAGACTGAGAAATATGGTTTTTGAGTTTTTATTATATCTATTCTTTTATGACAATTGACTTCAAGGATTTTTGGACATCATGTTTATTTTGGATATATGAGTATTATTTTTGAAATAATTTTGAATTTCATGAATTTAAATTGCCAAAAGTGAATATGTTGATGGGAGGCACAAGGAGGTATGTTTTGCTTAACTAATGGTTATGTTATGATTGTTATGAACTAAAGGGAGTCACAAGGGGTCCCACCTACTAGTTATTATTTGTTTATGACCCTTATTATAATTATTACTCTTCCCCCTAACTAAAGTTAGTTGAGTCTTTTAATTAACTTAACTATTGAATTGGTTCAACTTCTTCAACCAATTCTAGTTTGTTAAAAGCAAAAGGAAAGGGAGGAACAAGAGAGGGATAGAAGAAGAAGCGTACTAAGGCTTGCTCTTTGAGTTTATGTTGAGATAGTCCAGTTTCAATTCATTCATATATTCATCACAAGCATAATTCTCTTTTATGATAGCAGGGTCTTATTGTAGACAACAGTATTGAGGGCTGGATCAAATCATTCAAACACTTGTTTTTCAGAGGTGTTGATCTATCTTTGATAGTCTGTGTAGAATTGTTTGTTTGTGAATCAGTTTTCATGACTAATAAAGGTTATTGTGCAAAGTCGAGTGGGCAGCAATCTGTGGCAAGTTGATCCATCTTTTAGAGTTCAGTTTTGGTTTTATGTCAGAGGTCCTTTTGTATGTTCCATCGGGGATGTCTAAGTTTGACTTTGGTCCAAGATTTTTGTATGAGATTTTGTAAAGAAAATGACTCTTTAGTGAATTGGAATGAAATAAATGATTGTTTTATGTCTCATATGTCTTGATTATCGTCTTGGTGTCTTTACTTATGTTCTTACGTTTATTTCAGAAACTGTTTTATTCAGAAAATTGCATAAAAAGTGAATTTCCAACAAGTTTTTCGTTGATAAAAGACTAGCCTAAGCACTCATAATTAATACTTGTGAGTTAGGATGTTATTTTTGTTGTCTATAAACATAGGGTGGTATTCCTGTCTACTTTGTTTTAGCCAATTAAAGTCTAAAAATGCTTGAGTAAGATCATTTCATATCTTTTCCTCAACATTTATTTGGCAACCATACTGGGGAGATCTTCGATATCTCTCTTGTTAAAATTTTATACTTGATTTGCATCGATACATCTTTCTTTTCTGAAATTGATTCTTTGACTATTTTTTTATTAATGATTGTTCTTATTGCAAGGCATCCCAATCTTGAGCCCGGTCTCCAAGACCAGACTAGCATTGCTTTGAACCTGTTTAACACCATTCTAGACACTGCCAATACCCGTGCCTAACTTAACCATTCTTGGGTAGCAATTCAATTAGATACTAGTGCTCAATAAAAATTGGAGGCTAGAAGTAGACAGCCTAGAAATCAGTAGTAACCTTTTGTTTATTCAGTTTTGGCCTTTCTTTCATGTCCTTAGACTCTCGTGCTTCTAGAAGAAGAAGAGGCTTGTCACCTGAAATCAATCCTATTGTTGAAATAGGAAGAAGAAACGTTATGTTATATGTCCAACAAAGTGCTCTAAGGAGGACTTTATCCAATTCATCTAGCTCGTCTTTCTTTCCCTTTCCTATCACCCACGGGATGGCATCTAGAGGAGGCTCTGGTGGCACTGGAGGTGCTTCACCTTCTCAATATTCATCGTCATTAGTGATTGGTAACTTATATAGCCACCATATCCATGTCCAATATACCACAAATCCCACCAAATTCATCAAAAATTATGGACTTTTTCAGTTCGAAGAAGACGCCACAACCACACCGTGGCATGTGTCCTCTCCTCTTAACCTAGCACTTGCTACTCGTCCACTTCCAAAGTTTAAAGAGCACCTGCCTAAATTTTCGGGGAATAAAACTGTCAGTACCAATGAACACCTAGTGGCATTTTCTAATTCTTGTCATAACGTAGGGGCCAACGATAATGACACTTGCATGCACTTGTTCATCAATTCCTTGGAAGGAAAGGTTGCGACCGATTTCTTTGACCTTCCTCCTAAGATCCTGTCTACTTGGGAGGAATTAATCTATTGGCTCCAATCCACTTATGGGAAATCCAAAAGCCCTACCGAGAAGTTAAGGGAATACAATAACGTCACTTATAAATATGGTGAGACCATCAAGTCTTCCAACTTGCATTTCACCAAGTTGTACAATCAGATCCTCAAACTTATCCGCCCTCAAAACCAAGTTGCTTTCATGAATTACTACAATGCATTGCCTTCTCCCCACCGTCATAGGCTTGAGGAAAAGGCCATTGATATTATCGGTTCTGCTCTGCATACTTGATCAGAGTATGAAGAACATCTTGAAAGAACTGGTCTTCCCCAAGGGGAATCAGTTAGACAAACATACATGTATGTTTGCTTGCAGCTAGTACAAGATATGAACAACCGTATGAAAGCATTCAAGCGAAAGGGTATTGTCTCCCCTCTCACCCCTGGAGCTTCATCCTCTTCTGCACGCCCTTTTAGAAACCCTATTGAAAACAATTTTCAACCTAAGGCTATCCTGCCTCAGAGTTGGTGTAAATTTTGCGAGGAACACCACGAAGAAACCACATGTGAGGTAAAGAAGAGTGCCAGAGATAAGATCTTTGGTAAAAGACCAGAAGTTATTATCGTTGTCCTAGATTTTGAAAAGCCCGAGGATGTCATGGTCATCAAAACTAGGAACAAGGCCTATACTCCCAAGGGAAAATTTGATCCTCCCTGCAGTTATTTCACCCCGAGCTCATCCTCAACCATTGCTACGCCCCAGGTTCCTAAAATTCCTGAGGTTCAAAGAATCACCCCCCTCTTCCCTCTTCTAAATACAACATCCTAAATCAATTGGCCAACATCAAAGCAGATGAAACCCTCCTAGACATGGTTGTCATCCCTGAACAATAGATGCATCTGAAACAGTTTATGGAAAGAAAAGCTTCCGTTGTATCCAATCTTTCTGAAGAGGTAGATGAAGAGGATTCTTCTGTAAATAAAGTAGGTGTACATAAATTTTAGATACCCTGTAAAAAAAAAACCTTTTTTGTATTTCTGTAAAGATCATGGATAAGATTGCCCATTGTTGCCTCATTGATGGTGGTTCAAGCCCAAGTGTCATGTCTAAGATTATTATGGAAGAGCTAGTATTGTCTTGTACAAACAAAAATTCCAAAAGCATGCTCTCCTATAATAGTCTACAAAAAACAACCATAGGCGAGATTAAATATGTAACCTTGGTTTTATGCGCTCATCTTGAGATAAGGACAACCCTCAGCATTCAAGGGATTGATATGCTTGTAAGCAATTACTCAATTATCTTATGGAGAGATTGGCAAGCCCTAATAGGTGGATACCTCTCACTCGACGGGACACATTTATCCGTTCCTCGGAATGGTAAGAACATTATAGGCCTTAGAGAAGGAAGAATCTCACCTTACATAGAAAATGTTCCACAATCTAGCGTAAACTATATCGAAGAAGACCTAGGAGTGTATTCCATATTTGATGAAGAAGACAATATTCCTTTGGAAATAATTGATTTAGATGATGATTTATGGCATGTGCACTTTGATGGTTCACACTCTAATGAAGGTAATGGGGTTGGTATTATCTTGGTTTCCCCTGCAGGAAAAATTCATAATCTGTCATACAGGTTGGATTTTGCTTGTACGAATAATACCGTTGAATTTGAAGCTTTATTATTAGGCATTGAGAACGCCCTTAATCTTGGTTGTGGTCACTTTCAGTTTTCAGAAATTCTAAGCTTGTTGTGAACCTGATATGTAAGACATGCTCTCCTAGCAACAAGTTGATAGAACAATACTCCCAAATTGTTTGGGCACTTGTCTCAAACCTTTTATCTTTCAACATCACTCATGTTAAGAAGTAATTGAATCCAATGGTTGATAGGTTAGTTGTCTTTGCAGCCTCTCCTAATCAACAATTCTTGCCTCACAGGCCTGATTGTGCTTTCCAATCTCTACATCATCCATACATTTCTGAAAAGGAAGGATCTTGGAAGGCCATTCCTAGCGATGAGAGCATTTGCGTTGTCATCCAAAATGAACCTCTTAAGCCTAAGGAGATTATATCCATAGAAAATAATTTGATTCATGAGGCCTTGACTTCTCTTAAGAGATCATTTTCATTTAGTGTTGTAGGCAACAAAGGAATACAGAAAGAAGAGGAGTTACAAAAGAAGATGGTTGAAACCATCCTCTTGAACATTAGAACACCTAAATCTTCAATGGATGTTAAAATAAATGTCCAATGTTCTGATAAAGAAGAAATGAGGTCCACCGAGCTACTTGGTGAATCTCAAAAGGTTTTTGCTTGGTCTTATGAGGATCTTCATGGTTTTGATCCTGGTCTTGTTCAGCATATTATGAAACTAGCTAAGAAAAAACAAGAACTTGTTAACTCTGCACTAGAAGTACCCTTTCGAAGGGAATTGAGCGATTTCTTAAGGGCTGGAATGTTTTTTTCAGCCCACCCTGAATGGGTCTCAGTTTGGAAATCAGCCTCGGGGACTGCTGATAATATCAGAACTGGTATTAGTCTTCGAACTTTCAAGCAAGCGATTATGACAAATCCATTTCCCCCTCTCAATATGGAAATGTTTTTGCAATAGATTGTAGAGTCACTGTTAAGACCTTTACTTGACAGTTTGTTTGGTTCCAAGAGAATCAAAGTAAAAGGGGAAAATGTCCACAAAACCACTTTCATTACTAATTGTGGTACCATGCCTTACAAATACCATATTTTTAGCTTACTTGATACATGTATTGCTTTTAAAAAACCTATGCACGTGACTCGATGAATTGGTCAGTCTCCATATCTATCATGATGATCTAATTGTGTGTGTCAAGGGATTGATGATTACATCAGATTTCCAAGTGATCGGTCCATTCCAAATTGATTTTGTCTTGGATACTAACTCTTATATCTTAAAATATTTACAGAAGCAATTGTGTCCCTACAGCGCTAACAGCCCTCACTTGAAATATTGCGAGGAACCAACATGAAAAGTTCTAATGTTGTCTAGATTTTGTTGTATATTAGTAGTCTAGTTGTTCTTTCATTTTTTTTGTGCTTCTTTTCTACACTTACAATACCTTGAATTCTGCCTTCTAAGTTAATTTTTCTTTCCTTGTTGTTTTTCAATTGAGACTTTATTGTTGTTGTTTTAATTTATGCATTATTACTTCTGTTGTGATTTTTGTCTTTATCATCTTTTAGTGTTTGGTCAAGATAGAATGTTGGATCAATTTTTCCACAGTGACACTCCTGCAAAGCATTGTTAGTCGATAACAATCAAGCTTACACAGTTGTTATGATGTCTCCTTTGAAAGGCCCTTGAAATTGTTACATGTTTCAAATGTTGGCTTACAAGGAATTAGTTATTTCCCGCTTATTCTTGCCATTTCTTCATCCATTGAGATCTTAAGAGCAAGTCTATAAGTTTTCCTCCTTGAAAGTTAAGCGCATATTCTAGCTGAATGATTATGCATACAGTGGTAAAAACCCCTCATACTTAACACTTTTCATCAATTATTCCCAAATTTTAGGTCATCTTTCCATTAAATCCACTCACTTCCCCTTGTTGCATAATTATTTTGGTTGCGTCTTCCAAAATTATATTTCTTGGTCTATGAAACCATGAGTTCTGAGTTATGAATCTGTTGAAAACAAATTTTCCTCTGGAGTCACCAGTTTGTGGACGATTAAAATTGTCAACGAAGTTTTGCCCACAAAGTGTTGCTAAAGCCTGTTATTATAAAAAACTAAATAATACTAGTAGGTGGGACCCCCTCTAACTATTGAAGATTGGATCTGTTCATTTTTTGATGTTGTGATGATATGTGATATGGCTTACATGGTTGATGAGATATTGTTGTTATTGGTTATGATTTGAGCTTATGAAGTGTTGATTCATGATGTTACTACAGCCTATGATATTCATTAATATCATTGCTATCTGTTCTTATCGCACCTACACAATAAATATGTTAGTGAAATTACATAAAAGACAGTTTTGAGAAAGGCAAGAATACTATAAAAAATGCAAAGAGAAGGGATCTAACTCAGAAATTTTGCTATACTACATGCGAACAATCGGAAAGAAATGAGAAACAATAGCAAAGGGGAAGAATTTAAAGCTATCCTATTCACTATACTACATGCATGAAAGACTAACAATTATTGTTAAATCCTAGCTAACAAGTAAATGGTTATGCAATTGTGATTGAATTATATGTTTAATACGCATATGGTATGAAATATTGGTGGGGCATTTGGCAAGGTGGTAGTGCTAATGGTTATGCAATGATTAATTGACTTATGTGGTCGATATACATATGGTATATTTGGATATATTAAATTTTGGTGGCTCATTTGACAAGGTAATGGGCATTAATGGCTATGTGAATGGTTGAATTATATGGGACTTGAATTATGTCATGGCATAAGGTGCACTTTTGGGTTTTAATATGGTGATGGTTTCAATACATTGTTTGATTAATGGTTAATGAAGAATGTGTTGGCATCTACTGATGAGTTAATGCATTGTGGGTGGAGGTGTCGTGCATTTACTACACGTCACTTTTACTCCTCCTATTAGTCGCCACCCTAGTCTAGCTATTGTTCGATCTTTCTGCTGTTGTTATGCTCCGAAATTTTGGCAAGGAGGAACCACTCGACCAACTCTCATTTTAAGGAATTCAATTACAGGTATGTCTTTTTTTGGCCATTCGTGACTCTGCTCTGGTTATGAAATCATTATTGGATCAGGTGTATTGGTTTATGTTTCCTAAGTATTGCAACTGTGTGAAATTTGGGTTATTACAATGAAGAGTGGATGATTCTTCTTGTAATAATTTTGACTTCGTAAAAGTTATTGGTCTTCCTGGGTGATAGTTTTAATATTATGGTAGTTGCGGGAGGTACTCCACTTGTGAACCTGACGAGAACAGAAGACTCCGGGAAGCAAGAGAAACCCTAATGAGTTGGATAATAACCCTAGAAGCCTTGTCGGCTCAAGAAGATAATTTATATTAGGCTATTAGCCTCCAAGAGAAGAAGTCGACAAGAAATAATAATAATATACTGAACAAACACATATCCAGAAGGAGAAGTCGGCCCCAGCAAAACTGGCAGGACTACTATAAATACAGGGCGCCATTTCTCATTTGTAGCATCTCAAAATTTCAGTTTTCCCAGTTGGTGTGCACTGAAGTTGCAGTCAGTTCTCATTTGTAGCATCTCAGAATTGCAGTTTTCCCAGTTGGTGCGCACTGCAGTTGCAGTCTTGTGCGCAGGTTTGGAGGAGGGTTGCAGCTGCAGCTATAGCAACAACTAGTTTCAGTATTGGGTTGAATATTTCTTGGCTAGGGTTTGGACTATCTTTTCAACTTTTTGTGATGCGCTATCCTTAGGGAATGATGCGCTACCCTTTGTTTGGATATCTAGCCTAGGGTTTGCTTCTGGAGGAATTCTCAGTCAAGGTTAAGGTGCTCGGAGGGAGGCTTCGGCCTATGGTTGGGTGACGAAGGTATCGTCAATGGTAAAATGAGCACACCATCTTCTATATTCTAATAGGTTATGGGCCCACAGCCCTTCAGTCAGCCTAAAACACTGGAAGGAAACATAACCGCTAGATATTAATATCGTTGAGGAACTGTCGCTAGGGTTACTAGCAGGATCAGCTTCCAAAATCACTACAGCTAGGGTTACTAGCAGAAGCAGTTGCAGAAACCCTAAACCTCTTCTTGAGGCACCTTAAGTGACAATATTTACCTAATCTCCAGATAGATCAGTGCACCCTAGCCCAACGCATCTCCTGGTACTCTCAGAAGGCCAAGACGTGAAGTATGGATTTCTAGTCAAATCTAGGGTTTGACCAAGTCAAGCAAGCCATGACGAACTCTATGAAGTCTGAGAACAAGCTAGATGGAGCCTCTAACTTCAGAGCATGGAAGACAAGGACCAGTACCATCCTTGCTAAAGATAAGTGGTGGATGTGTGAAAAGGAAATATTGTGAAGCAGAGGTTTAAAGAAGGAGAAGAGAAGGAACCCATGAGAATGTTGCTATGGAGGATTCAAAGATGTTGACACATCAATGCCATGAGTATCAGGTGGTTCCATAAAGACCATTTGATACCCTACATCTCCATATTGACTCATCAAAGAGAAGATGTATGATGGCCTAACAAATATCTTCTCAGTCAGAAACATTGGACAAGTTATAGTGCAGAAAGAATGAGCTACATGACATGAAGATGAATAATGACAAAAGCATAACATCATACTTTGTGGGATCTCTGATTAAGAGATCAACTTCAAGTTATTGAATAGATCACTTCAGAGAAGGAATGAGTGAACATAGTACTCAATGGTCTTCCCCAGACATGGGATGCATTTTTCATAAGAATGAACACAAGAAAGGAATTACCCAGGCATTTGAAGAACTTTTGGACTTGTTGTGCTCAAGAATACAGGATCAATACAAAGAGAAACCCCAAAAGAAACAAAATGATCAAGCATTCACAAAAAGATTCAAGAACTACAGGAACAAAAGAGTTTGGTTCGAGAGCCAAATCAAGAGAGAAAGACATTTCAGAAATATAATGTACAAATGTCAGAAATCACAGGTCACTAAAGGGGCCAGTCATCAGGCAAGAAAGGAGGAGAAACATGAAGCATTGATTGCTGAAGAAAATGAACCTGCAAAGAATACTAAGCATGATGGAAGAGACTGCTTCTACTAAAGGTAACAACACTCTTATTTCTTGTGCATATCTTTCTTGCGTCTACGTATATCTTGGATACCTATATCTTGGAAGATAATGTATTCAGACAAACTAACTACCTATGAAAGAACAAACAAGATGAAAAAGAAGTTATCATTAGACATTACACATGAAAAGAATGAAATATATCCCCATGTGAAATCTATTACCAATATAAGCCTAAATCGGAATCAATCTTGAAGAGACTTAAAAGTCATACATCAAGAGGTGGAAAGACTTATGACAACCTTTAGCTAAGATGGAAGCGTGGACTCTACATTAGATAGAGAGAGGAGCCAATTATATATATTAGAGACCAATAAGGATGCGGATAAAGTATGGACTCTATAGGGCCGGAGGCGATTATATGCAACACATGGAAGTAAGGATGAGGAGGAGTTAATCCTTGGTCCATTGAAGATGATGAAAGGTATATATCAATGGTAACAATCATGAAAGACAACACATGTTCAAATCAACCACAGAAGAAGACCTCATCGAAGAAAAGCCTTAAAGTATACATGGTTGTCCATCCAGATCCGTGATCCTATGATGAAAGGAAGAAGTGGAATCTCTAGGGCATGGAATCCCATAAGAAACTCCATGGACCCAAGAGATAAAAGAAAAAACATGAAGAAGGACAGAGATTCCAAGAAATGAAGAAACGAACTGACTGATCCATGCCAAGAATCACAAGATTACCGGCTTGATATGAACTCTGCTAAGCGATCAAGCAAAGGCCAGAAAGATAATGATGAAGAACAATGTATGACTTATGGTCAGCCATTGCAAGATCGAACGAGTTCTCCTAGATGGAGGAAGACTATGATGATTACTTATTCGATTACAGACATACCTTTGCATGAGTCATTATATCATCGCAGCATCCATGAATTGGAATTCTACATCCCAGGATAAGAAATGCAAAGAATGTTCTTCAAAGAAATTGAATAAAGAGCGTGTGAAGAGTAATCTCAAGACTTTGAGGCATCTCAGAAAGAGACTCCTATATGCAAATGAAGAAGACAACTTGGTGGAGAACCTCGATTACTGCTTGAAGCGTGGGTGAAGATTTCCTATAACATCAAGATGACTACTCATTGAATCGGATATCATGATGATAGAAGAAGCCACATGGATATGTTCGAGTTCTCCAACTATGATATACTCTATTGTTCAGATCTACATGATATTCACAAAGTGTTCCGGACTAAAGTACAAGCATTACATTATCCATGATGAAATCCGAGGAAAGGAGAAAATGATTTCTCCAGCACATATCTCCACGGATAAGCGAGATAATGAGACATTTTGGTAAAAGCTTCTATCCAACATGAGCGAATTTACGTCTCTAGTTAGCTCGTGGAAACAACTTCCTCTTATTGGAAAAGGAAGAAAGTAGATCTCAAGTTAGGTGAGAACAACTGAAAATGTATTTATCTTTGTAATTGAAAAATAGTCCAGTTGGACGGATGCTCTTGTTGGAAAGTGGATTGAGATTCGATGATTGATTGACTTCCCATTGTAGTTAACATGGAGGTAGAATAATTGTTGATGTATCATAGGCATGACTTCCCATTGTAGTTAACATGGGAGTGGTCTAGGATAGTCATTATACTTGACCAATCCTCTGAGAGTGGTGGTCCAAGTAGAATGGTCCTCCTCGCCAGGCAGTCATTCTTTCAAAGTTCACTTTGTGAGCAATTTTTGAAGAATGGTTTGTTTTGGAGGTTGATCTGGGACATACATTCCTTAGAAATGATTTCATTTCTCTCTAGGTTACACCTTGATGTTTGAATTAATAGGAAGAATGACCCAAGGTGGGGAATGAATTAGGACAGTTATTCCTTAGAAATGGACTCATTCTCTCCGGGTTACACTTTGTTTTGTGTCGAAAGAATGGCCCAAAGGTGGAGAAATAGTCGAGGCTTCGGCATGGTCCGGATAATCATTCCTTAGAGTTTATACATTCTCTCGGTGCACTTTAATTAGTGTAGGAGGAATGGCCCGGGAGAGAATGGTCAAACATTTCTTGAGTTTACTTATTAAATCAGGGTGCACTTTAATTAGTGTAGGAAGAATGACCTAGGGTGAGAAATGGTCGGGCTCAAAAATCAGAAATAATCCATCTTCCTTGTTTGTGAAGGTCAGGCGGATAGCCCATTGTTGATGAGGGCATATATTCTGAGATCCACAAGCGTGAGTGAAAGGTGGCCCAAAGTTGGTTATGTTTAACAATATTTTAAATGCGGGGATGGCGCTCCAGGATGATGGTGGAAATATGTTTTACATTTTTGAGGGAAAATATTCTTTCAGACCTCACAGATGAGTGAAAGATTGACCTAGATTCAAATGGAAGTTTATACCATAACATTGTTTAAATGCGAGTTCTTTATCGGATGTTGTTATGAAGACAATAGATATAGATTACTATGGTGGATGTGTCCCACTATTCGTGAAAGCGAGATATTCTTTGAGCTCTGAGATGTGAGTGAAAAGTTAAATAATTGGAATATATATATCATAACATTGTTTCTATCACGAGGATGCTATCGGATGTTTCATTATGAAGGCGTATGACAATAGATGGGGTTTGGTGGATATGTTCCACTTTTTGCAACTACACGTTGTTGATCAAATGCTTGTGTGTTACTTGATGTGGTAGTGAACCAACTTTGGATTGTATGGTTATGTACTACTATGAATAGAACCACCAGTTGTACTCTATCCTTGTTCTAATTGCCTTGAAGACTTCGTGAGTTGATTGGAGATAATGATCATTCGGATGGATGATGAACAAAGATTTTCGAGATGGAAAATAATTGAGAACTTTACTCCTCTTGTGTCACTCTTTGGTGTGAGTGAATTATCCATCATCATATCTAATTACTCGGATGAATTATGGTTTTGAGAGTTGATCTGACTGATGGTGATGGTGATTCTCATGATCTAGTCATGAAATAGTCTAAATGAATATATTGATGCTTCTTAGGAATTGAATGGTATGTTTTTGCTCAAGTCCATTACCTACAAATACCTCTCTAGCTAGGAGAATGTTAATAATATGGTAGCTGTGGGAAGTGTTTACCTCCACGTGTGAACGACGAGAATAGAAGACTTCAGGAAACAAGAGAAACCCTAATGGAGGCTAATAACCTAGAAACCTTATTAGGCTCGAGAGGATAATTTATATATTAGGTTATTAGCCTCCAAAGAGAAAGGAGAAGTCGACCCAAAATAATAATAATATATTGAACAGACACATATCCAGGAGAAGGAGAAATTCATTGTAAAAGCCGGGACTATTATAATCTGGTAGCCGTTCTCATTTGCAACATATCAGAATTACAGTTTCCCAGTTGATGCATACTTTGATTACAATCGATTCTCATTTGTAGCATCTGAAATTAACAGTTTTTCCAGTTGGTCGTGCCTCTGATTGGAGTCTTGTCTTGAGTTTGGAGAGAGGTTCGCAGTGCGGTTATGCTTGGCGACTAGTTTTAGTGTTGGGTTGAATATCTCTGGCTAGGGTTTGGACTATCGATCATCTTTTGTGATGCGTTATCCTTAGGATGGATTCACTACCATTTTGGCGCTATCAGCCTAGGGTTTGCTTAGGAGAATTCTCAATCAAGGTGCAAAGGTGCTTTCGGAGGAGGCTTGACCTATGGTTGGAGTAATGAGAAGTATAGATCAATGGTAAAATGAGCACACCATCTTCTATATTCTAGCAGATGGCTCCCTGCTACTCGTTTAAGTTTGGTTGGAGGGGTTTTGTTTAGTCTTGGGTGGATAGCTATCACCACGCACTGTCACTAATCCAGTCTTTGACTTTGAGTTAGTAGTTGAATGTCTCCTACATCACTATGTTTCATTCACTTGGGAATTGGTTTTTTTCCACCACTAAGGGTCATGAAGTGAGTGTTTTGTTCTTAACCCACCCTGTTTGCACCTCTCATTACATGGCAGTTTGAATGAAGAACACAGGGTTATACCTAGTGCATTAAATAAAATTTCGAGGTTGGTAGAACCTCACCTTTTTGTTATCTTCATGGCTCTCTCTGTGTGCACACCCTTGGCCTCAAAGTTTCCACCATTATGAGGAGTTGGCTCGTTCCCTAGTGTTGGTTACATAGTATACCCTTAACCCTCCATTAAGGTTTATAGAGGAGATTATTAGATGCACATCCAAGTTGTTACAGGTTATTTTGGATTGAATGTATGGTCAACTACTTTGGATATGGGCTGCATGAGTTGGTGAAATATGGTCGTGTTGGTTTTGGCATTTGGTTACTACCTCTCTGATAATAATGATAAACCCTACACTGCCAAATTGCACTTTCAAAGTACACAAAGTTGTTCTCTTTATAATGCGGTAATGTTAATGAGGAAGGCCTCTACCCCGATTCGAATCAATGTGTGAGTAGGCGTTGTTGTCACAACTTGTTAGGTTGATTGATTTTTATGATAGTGGTGAATTGTTTGGTTGATATATAGTCACTGGTATTTTCACTAATTATTATTTGGATGATAGTTGGCATTGTTTACAAATGCTTGATGTTTCTCATACATGTCACATTGTGTGTATGGTGTTTTTACCAAAATGAAATAATGGGCATGGTAACTATGGTTTCTTTGGGGGTGAATGACTATTGAGCTGGATGATTGTAGATAATATATCCACTACATCCTTATGATTGTTTGATTGTATAAACTGAGTTGTACCTGATATGATACGATCCAGTTGTGACTAAATAAACTGATATTATATATTAAATTGATGGCTCACCACGATGGGTTGAGTTATTGTAAAATGTGTGTTTGTTATGTTAAGTGGAAATGTTGCATCATGGTGTTTTGGTGGTTGTGCATTGTGTGTAGTATGGATAGCTTGGTTTTCACACTCAAGGATACCCACAAGAAGTTTTGACATTTTATTTATTGTCGATCTTGTTTCTGGTATGTTATTGATAATGAGTTGTGTTGGATGGATGGACCAGCTTTTTACTATCACATTAGATTGGGCTCCCACGTTGATGGAGTTTCACTCACATGATCGAATTACCCCGTGCATAGCCTGTGTCTAAATAGTGGCTGTTGGTTGTGTTTTAATTGTTAATTGAATTGCAATTTGGTCTTGATTATTTTGTTTACTGCCTATATATGTTTAATGAATATCATTGCATTTAAATAATGGGCGATTAGCGATGTATAGTGTGACTTCATTGTTAATTGAAACATGACTTTTGAGTATTATCGTGGATTGAAGAAATGCATGGAAGTGGTTGATTTGATGGTTAAACATGGTGGAATGGTTACTATTTGGAAATTATTATAAGATGCAAATAAGGGAACAAAATCCTTTTCACAGATTGTGTGGGATACCCTCTCTCTTAGTCTTATAGTAGCACTTTGTTGGATAGTTGATTATGAACAATGAACTAGTTAAGTGCATAGAAATTATTATTTGGTCAAGTAATTGATGGTTTGGTACATCTCCTTTCTTTAAAATGTTTTATGGATCCTTAACTAATTTCATGAGCGATGTGTTCTTCTTCCCTTCCATTATTTCACTCGCTAATTAAAACCCCGTCACCTCCCATATTCATTTTTCACTCCATGTTCTAAGATTGATTATAGTTAAGAGAATTTTGTGTAAAGTAGAAGAAGTGGCGATTGTCATATGCGGATTCTGATGAGGCTTTAATGGTTTCTTCTGATTGATTATTTATTTTCATGTGGGTAGTAACCATGTTCTTTTCCCTCATGATATCATGTTCGCTCAATACAAACCCCTACATATCCCAGAACCCTTTTCAACCCCCCTGCTCAGTGATAAATGGTAAAACAAATTGTAGTTGGATTGCATGAGTGCGACCATTCTTTGAGCAAATCTATTTCATATTTTTTAAGAAGTTGTCATGTATGGTTATTTAAAGACTATTTACTAATCGATCACACATGCGGGATGAGTTTTTTTCAGTTGAGTTAGCCATGGCTGAGGAAACATAGTTAGAGGTAATTGGAACCGAGGCTCGAGAAGGCCTAGGTTCTCCATACATTTTGGCGTTGATTCACAAGAGCTTGGCCAGTGTTTCATCTTGGATTCTTCAATTGGATTGAAGAATAATCCAACCTAGGCTTGAAAGGCCAGCCTCATTTCCAAACCCTGACACCGGTGTTCGGCCTCCTCATGTCTCATTACAATAAGGTCCCTAAAATGATGGATGGAAGGAGATTGTCAACCCGACAATCTCCCAAAATCGTCATTAGCCCAACTTGTCTTTGCCTTCTCCTTGTTCGGTTAAACCCATTGCCCAAAGCCTTACACTGATCACTCACAGTGCAATCCCCTCCCATGCTAGCAAGAGGTTGAAATAAGACCCACCATGCCCATGATAAAGGAAAATCCATTGTGCCCCCTCCTCACCCTCCAATGGCTCGACAAAATCGTGTCTTCCCGGATGAATTTGAGGGCCGATTGTTCCCACATGATCAACAAAATTAGGCCTAAAGGATCATGCTTGAAATTTCATGGAAATCAAGAGGTGACAACAATGATCAAGGAAGGGTTGCATCCTGGTGGGAAATATGGTTTTGAGTTTTATTCTATCTATTGTTTTTATGATGACTTTATGGATCTTTGGACAACATGTTTATTTTGGATATATGAGTAATTAATTTTTGAAATAATTTCAATTTCATCCATAATTTCCAAATCATATTTCATTAATTCTTTCATGTTTTTCTTCCCCCTAATTCATAAGCAAGTTCAAAGGTTTTATTTGAAATAAAGAGTGGATGTGTTGGATATTACTGAAGATATGTTTGGCATGGCATGTATGAGATGATTATTGGCAGACATTTAAACTTGGAATATGATTGATGATGGAAGGTATTATTATTTTGAACATGTGTCATTATTCTCCTTGCCATTATTTCACTTTTCATACATTACAAACCCTCATATTCCCAAATTACATTGGAATTACCATGTTCTTAATTAATAACCAATTGAACAAGATATTAAAGTGTTCCAAAGCAGAAGTTGAAGATTCTTTTATGTCTATCTCACGGTTGTATGCATCTTGTCTTTAAATGAATAGAGTTATTTCCAAACATTTAATGTAAATGGTATTTGATGTTTACTTTCTATTATATGCATACTTTGATCTAACCTTGCACTTTTATAGATGATCTTTTAGATTAGAAGGCAGTCATGGAAGAAACCGAAGCAAGGAAGAAGTCCAAATGACTTGTAGGGGTAACAAAATTTGTTTTCAATACATTTTGATGTCGATTCTAAAGAGTTTAACCAACTCTTGCAAACATGTTACCTAAATCTAGCTAGGCAAAGATCATTTCATAATCATCTTGCACCTGAAAGACCACCTTTACAACCCCATCCTAGCATTTATGGTATATTTGTGCAGACATATGTATCTATACCTCTTGAGATACCAGCGAATGATGGTTGGAATGATGTTATTAATCCTCCTCAAAATAAAGCTCATGGATGGCCCATAGTCTCACTGCCATTACCTACACCCTCCACCTAAACAATATGCACAACAAATTGCATCAGAAGCTTCCCATTCTCACTCAATCCAACCACAGAAAAAGCTAAAGTCCATAGACCAAGAACTAGAGCCTAGCAAAGGAAAAATACCTTCCCATTCTGCTAAATCTGACCAGTCAGTAACTTCCTCACACTCAATTACTTCTCACTCCCAACACCCAAAACTTGAAGGCAGACATATCTCTTTTGTAGATATGCACACATAAGCATCAACAATAAAAGGTAAAACATATGTACATGTAAGGTCCGGAGTCCTCAAATAGCATGAAATCTCAGGGAAGTGGACAAAGGCAAAATTGTCACATAAGAAATATGATTTTTGATTTCATGGTGTTATTTTATAATGATTTCACTATTGGGACAAACCTGATTTTATTTATGGACAACAAAATGTTTCGGACATATTTATGATTCGTTGTTTTTGGATACTTTACAACATTATATTTTGGAGAACAGATTGACATATTTATTTTGATAATTACTTGCATATATGAGATATTTTGGATTCACAAGTATGTGTTTGATATATTTTATATGTTGATTGGTTGGAATATATGTGCACAATGAAGTCTGATGGTATAATATTTTTTGGAGGAACAAAGAGATGGTTGAAAATTAAACAAAATAATTGTTGGTGGATCCCCACCTATTAGTTAATATTTATTATACCCTTGTCATTTATTATTAATATTTAATAGTGAATTCTCCCTACTTAAACTAAAATTTATTCAAATAACTTAACTAAAAGTAGTTAAACTACTCAAACTAATTTTGGAAGGATAAAATAAGAATTGAAGGGACAAACAAAGGAAGAGAGAAGATAGAGACAAAAACTCTGATAAGGTTTTCTCTTTCTCTAGAATGAGATTGAATTACTACTTCATTCATTTATGAAATACTTAAAGGATAAAGACTTATTGTTGATAGTAGAGATTATTCACAGAAGGTGTAGTATGAGGAGGACTGAGAAGCATTGATTATTGACATGCTTATAAGGTTGATCATTTCTTTCTGATAGTCTGTAAATTCTTATTGGATTTATGAATTGATTTTCAATATTGATTAAAAAAATTGTGTAGAGTCAAGGCAATGGAAAATTTTGGCTTGTTGATCCATTTATTTTTCAGTCTTAATTTTACTTGGGTGGCACCAATCGTCTCTGTGATGATGTAACCTTTGAATTCTAAGTATTTTCTTGGTCCTTACCCATTCTAGATAAAGAATGTATTTGGTAGTGTTCAAAAATTGAATGAATAAAATCACTTCATGGTTTTGAGGTCTCATTTTGGATTATGTGTGTGATCTTATTTCAGTTTTTTATGTTTTCGTGATTGTTCATCAAATTGTTTATATTATGATATAAATATTTTATTTTTCTTTCACATAAATCCACATAAAAGAAAACATTGATCTCAAGAACATATTTCTTGAGTTAATTGATAATAATTTGCAAAAGGGCTATAAGCATGAGGTAATAATCACGACTATCTTGCATAGCTTTGTAGGATTTGAAAATGTTGGTATTGGGATAGCCATTCCTTTTCATCAAGAGGTAGATCTATCTAAAATAAAATTAATTGTCAACATGCTACTCATTAATCAAGGAATCTAAAGCATCTAGGTCATCTGAGCTACTATCTCGACAGGTTGTAGAAACTATTCTGAAAGATAGCCTTGCCCTATTCCATTGCTTACAAAGGATGTTGATTTCTATTGGGACAATGAGTGTCAATGTGCCTTTGATATGCTCAAGAAAAATCTCTCTTGAGCCCCAATATTGAAAGGATCAAACTAGAACCTCCCATTCCATATCTTGACCGATGCATCAGATTGGCAAGGCTTATTGGTTCAAAGGAAAATCTCTTAACATATTCTATTTATTTCGTAAGCAATAATTTAGCTCCATATAAATTAAACTATACCGTGATTGAAAAAGTTCCTTGCAGTGGTTTATGTAATTAATAAATTTAGGCACTACATCACATGGTATGAAGTCTTTATTCATACTTACCACTTTTTCATTAGGTACTTGATTAAAAACCTATTATGAATGGTAGAATCACTAGATGATGTTGTTGATGACAATTTTTTGGATGAAAATCTATTTTTTATATCTACTAATTCACCATGGTTCACATACATAGCCAATTATCTTACTATAGGAAAACTTCCATCTCACTTCTCACCCAAGGAAAAGAAAAGGTTTGTTAAAATGAGTGCTCCATACTCCTGGATTAAGGGAGATCTATTTTATACTAGTCCTAATATGATTATTCACAAATTTCTAAGAGAGGATGAGATGTTCAACATCCTAAAATCATGTCATGATGAACCTTCTGGGGGTACTTGCATATAGAAGGATAGCCACAAGATACTCCATTAGGGCTACTTTTGGCGCTCTCTTTCAATATGTCCAAGAAGTATGTGCAGGGGATGTGACTGATTGCCAAAGGATGGGTCATCAATTCAATGAGATGAGATATTAAACGAATTAAGCAAGTTTTTATAGGACCCTTTGAAAAATGGGCTTTGGAATTTGTAGGTCCAATAAACCCCCCATCCAAGGGTATGAAGTACATTTTAATATGCACTAATTATGATATGAAATGGGTGGAAGCGAAGGATTTATTGAGAGAAATAAAAATATTAGTGGTGTATTTTCTATTTGAAGATATTATTACTCATTTCGGGGTATCCAGAAAAATTGTTATTGACCAGGGAACTCAGTTTACATCTAAGTTGGTATAGACAATTACTCAAAAGTATCGCATTAAGCACATGAAATCTTCCCCATATCACCCATGGGCCAATGGGCAGGTGGAGTCAGCAAATAAGGTCTTGGAAGGAATTATGACCAAGACAGACCAACTACACACGAAGGATTGGGAAAGCAGACTTCTAGAAGCCTTATGAGCTTACGAAACAACATGGAGGAGTATTATTGGTTTCTCCTCATATGAGTTGGTGATGGAAACATTTTTTCCCATTGAATTTGAGATCAAAACATTCCTAATGCAGCGTGGGGGTGGGGATGGATTGACTAAGGCATAGAAAGGAAAAATTTTCAACTAAATGAGTTGGATGAGATGTGTCAGGAAGCCTTCCAACATATTGATCTCATGCAGTAGTAGAGGGAAATGTGGCATGATATATTCATTAAGAAGAAATAGTTCAATGTAGGTGATTGGGCACTTTTGTTCAACTCTAGATTCAAGGACTTCAAGGGAAATTTTAACAGGCGTTGGCTTGGCCCCTAAGAGATTGAAGTTGTCTTCAATAATGGATTTCTTAAGATTCAAACTATAGATGATGAAAAGGTCTCCTTCTTGGTTAATGGGAATAGACTCAAGTTATATCAAAAGCCCAAATCTAAGGGGGAAATTGTTAAAGATATCATGGAGCAAGTTGAATTGTAGATGGTAGGTGAGGAGGTTTCCCCATAACTTTCCTCTCCTTAGTTATCTCATTTTCATTAAAAACAAAAAAAAACAAAAAATAGGAAGATAAAAAGTTAGAGAAAATAATGCTTTCGGAGTTGTGAAAGCGGGAATTCATACAGTTGGGCCTAGAACATACTGAAATCGGGCTTCTAGCTAGTAAAGGTTCCACAAATAAAATTGTATCTTGATGGTTCATTTTCAAAATATTCAATAATTTTATGGTTCTCGTGTTGGATGATGGGGGATTCGTTGGGACCTCCTTCCAATAATCTTAGTCCATCGACTTATCTTTATATAGGCTTTGAGATCAAAGATTGTGACAATTCCTTGGGATTTGTATGTCTTAATGAGAAATTATCTTGCCGAAAACAATGGGGATGCATCAATTCCCTTTGACTGCCAGATCTTGCAAGTTACTCGACTTCAACACATCCATTTGTACTTGAAATGATCCATTGAAGTACCTTGATGCTCATTGACATTATTGGTGACCAATATCGCATTAGTTAAACGGCATTCATTAATGGTGAGTAATCCAATGATTCCCTTCCATGTTCAGCTTCAAGAAATTTATTCACGTGGAAAGGAATGTGTAGAAGTGGGTAAGGAAGAATATTTTGTAGCATTTCAATGAGAGCAAGCATCCAACATTCAATCTTCAAGTTCACATGCTTGTTGTTCTTGTTCTTGTTCGAGTTCCAATAACATTTTTATTATCATGATTATTGCATACAGTGGTTATGATTCTCACAACTATTGTGTCATCTTTGGTTAATGAAGGACATAGGATCTCTATTCTAGCATAGGAACAGTATGACACCATAAGTGCAGATGGATTGCTAACAAAATTATATGCAGGTGATCATCGGATCGAAGCTGACGAGGGGCTTGAAAATGCTCAAAATGAAAGTGCTCGAATGCGAAGAAACCAGTGTCATTGCGTCCGTCTCGTCTCGATTCAGTGGTATATTTACTTTGTCAAGCGGGCTCCGTGGATATCACATTTTGTCTGAAAAGACAAACAGTGTTAAAGGGATGATTATGCAGTCACATGCAGTCATTAATATGATGTTGTACGCCACCATACGTTCCATTACAGATGATGTGGAAATCGGAAGATGACGTAAACTGGCGACTCGAGGGAAGTGACCGTGGCGGGCATATTGGACATTTTGGAGCCTGGCCCGGACTATCCGGAGGTGACCACGTGTCTGCTTTGTAAAGGTGACACATTAGCCTGAATGTTTATCGGCGAGATGGCGTCGCGGTGATGGGCTTGATCTGGCGGATATTGGCAGGTGACTTGGCGGTCGGCTTCCAACAAGTGGCATGGCCGTCACGATGGCGGTGAACATCGGTTGGTTGTTGGCGAATGATATCGTGACCGTGGCTTTGTTGAGCCGATGATTGGTTGCCATGTGGCCTAATCATGGGTTGCCACGTGGCACCCGATCTCTACGTCATTGGTTTTCTATGGAATTGTATTTGAGTCCATGGGGTTTGACCCCGGACCTCCCCAACAACTCATATATGAAAGTCTGCCCGACCACTATACCATCCATTGGTTCTTATGAACCATATGTTTTTGAATATATTTGAATTTGCTTATGAAGTTTGTAAGCGGCGGTCGGTCGAGACTTAGCCCCGACCCATGGTCATAACCTTTGTTATGTGACCGTGTACATATATATGGCGCGGGATTCTAACACATAGCCATGGTTTTATTTCAATAACATATGACCATATATGCGCAGGAGTTGGTAAAGTGGAGTGGAACCCCCGGTCATATGCCTTTTGACCTTTGCTATATGCGCGTGGTTACAACAGTTCGACCATTGGGTCCTATGATTGCGCCGAGAACCGGGAGCTAGAGCCGAATGGAGAGTGGCCAGCGCTTAGCCCTTTGGTCTGGCAGCTTATGCATATCGAATCCATGACCTGCCCGGTACTTCGGACCCGAAGGGGGCTAATGCCCAATTATAGTTATAAAGTGGGTTTATAACCAATTTTTTGAGTTTAATTGTAATTAAGCCCATTTTAGTATTTTCTTCATTTTGGGAGTTATTGGGTGGTTTGAAGCCCTAAATTTTGGGAGGAAGTTGGAGATGAGCAACCCACTTCCCTGGCTATCAAAGGCTGTTTGAGGCCAAAGGAATGACATTAAGGGCATTCAGAGGAGAGTTATGTTGAGGAGAAGCCGAGCCAAATCCATTTTCATGCAAAGAAGCTATTGAGGAGAGACCGTTTGTCGGACCATTTAGAATCAGGACATGGATTTCGTGCCATTTCTTTCGCGAGGGTTCTAGAGATCACGGAAGACCATGACCGGATAGGTCTTGTAGCCATTTAAATTACTGCATCGATGTATTTTGAGCTTTTGAACAGAAATAAAGAAGCCTCCCCACCGAGACAAAGGCCGGGAGATGTAGGCAAAGTTGTGTCAAACTCAGTTATCAATCTGCGTATTATGGTTTATTTGTCTATTATTCATTTTAGATCTATATATGTGTATATGGTTGTCATAATTCCTCTTGTTCCTCATTCTTTCACTAGTTTTCTCATATGGTTAATTAACGCATGAAAAGTTAAAACTCAACCATAAGTCATTAAAAGATCACGGATGTTGAGTCCACACTCTTTATAAGAAATCCATGATCTGAGTAGCTTCCAAAATCAATCTAGAACCAAACTCCTTGTACGGAATGCATAACCGGAGACTCGCCAGTATGATTGAACAGAGCTGATTCAACCGAGCGGTAAGGTAATTTTAGGTAATCGAAGCTTGGGTAAGTCATTAAAGATTTATTTTTTTTCATTAAATTTGGAAATTATAATACTATGGCAACCTTTGAATATAAATACGCCAACTATGATCCTATCTCCCTAAACCGTCACACATGCATCGAATTTACCACCTTTCCATTACCCTGATTTAGAATCATTGCATCATCCTTCAACGCCGCATGCACGAATCACTATGATTTCAAAATCTATCATGTTGATCATTACCCTACATGAATTTTTAAATTGGATAATGATGATTTAATCATCATGATCATGATTAACTATCAACTCTCGTTCGATCTCATTGTTGAAATAAAATATGCTTGCCAAGTCTATTCTTATTATTATTTGATATATTATTCATTGGATCAATCCTCATTGTGGATTGATCATATCGGACTTTATTAAGGACCAATCCTTTTGTGGATTGGTCATAATGTAATTTTAATAGGCAAAAGAAGAAGTTGGTGCCAGAATATATCAAGAGGCCCTAGAATATAATAAAAGTGGTTATAACAACCCGGTTTGAAATTCATTACATAGGTGAAGAGACACTTCTCACGTGCCATATTTGTATAAATGAGGAGGCTAACGCCTCACTTATCGTGAGAGACAAGTTTGAGTGGGTTGGAGAGAGTGGCATCTTTGGGAAGGATCTTACGTATGAGCTTATGATTATCTCTTGGCATTATGGCTATCTATATTAAGTAAGTTTTCGTTGGGTTTTCTTCCCTAAGAAGGTTTCGGGATAAATGTATGTCTCTTGTGTTATGTGTATTTCAGTGATCTTGTGTTATACTATTTTTATCAATGAAATGAAAAGAACTATAATAATAGCATAAAATTAACATGGCATTAGAGCCAAAATTTGAAGAGCATCTTTCACAAGAGAAAAGTAAGCGTCACTGTTACGGTACATGAAAATTAGTGCTTTTGTTGGAGAGGTATTTCAGCCCCAAAATCATATAAGAAAATTAATGCCCTCCCCCGATGATCATTTTGGCACCTTGATTACCTTTCAGCTAGATCTCTAGAAGGTGAAACCCTAGTTTCACAAAAGTGCAACCAGTACCGGAAATGCCGAAGTGCAATTACCAAAAGTACTGAAGAAACCCGAAGAAGAATCGGGTCGAAATCTGAGTTCAAGTTTGAGGGGGTTAAAGTTGGATTTTTTGAAATTTTGACTGCACCAGCTTACTTGCCTTATCTTAGCGCATCTATCCCCTAGATCGAATTTCAAAATTCAAGTTTGAAATTTAGGGTTTCCCTCGCAAAACCTAAGTTCTTTGATCTCGAACCGAGTTACTGATTCTTGATCATTACTACCGGTTATGCGTCCTGTAGAAGTTTTAAAGAGTTGGTAATGAGATTATCATTCTTTTGCCGGATGGTGCCACCACACTTGCAAATGTTATCTAAGGTATGCACTCACATATGTTTAAATGGTTAAACTTTAAAGTGTATTTACAGGAGAAGGGATCTCTTGCCCATGAATCGGGATCTCGTCAACACATTCAAAGGAATGATGGAACCTTGGTGTGATTATTACGATATGCATCTATTTGTTATGACATTATTTTTTATCAAATTGTTGCATGTTGTAGCTATGACCATCATTCTAACCTTTGTCAAAATTTGGGTAAAAGTATTAGATGGATTAAAGTTGAGATCAGAACTTATCCTCTAACCCGACCTTCTTTCAAGATAGTGTATTATCTTAGTCTGAAGGCCAGGTTGAGGAAATCACTCGTCATCTTGAGTGAAGGGAGACTTATACGGAAGAAAATCAAGCACTCATTCTTGAGGACAAGGCTCGAGTTTGATTAATCAAGTTAATAAGGTTCAAAGGTACACATGACAAGTTGATGACTATAGTTGGAAATAGAAGTCTTTGTCAAGTATCATACTTGATAGCATGTGAGCACATAGAGGTAAATGCTTAAGATAATCATTTATGCATTACAATTAACACCTCCTCTAGAAGAAACCTCTTGTTTTAGTTCTAGGTTGCCATGGAGAATGTTTGATCCACAACACTATGAGAGTATTGACCTCATTTTATATTGTATCTCTTACTTTTGAACTTTGCTTCAAACTACAAGTGATGGCTCTAAAAAGGAGACTCTGTGATGATGTCCATACTGTGCTATATTATCAAAAGGATATCACTCTTGTTTGTTGTTTTGTTGACCTTGTTTCAAGGTCCTGAGTAATAACTCTGAGGAAGCTATAATGAAGAAGGTTCTTGCAGAAGGCAGCGTGCTAAAGGAGAGACCTTAAATCAAACAATCATCATTGGAAAAGAAAGAGGTGGCTTACACAAGTAAAAGAAGAGGTCACTCAGTGCCATGACCCACGCTGTTGAGAATCCATGTGAACTTTTGGCATAGAATATTGGCTCACGTCAACTACAAGGAGCTACCATACATATGCAGCGGTCAGGTTTACACGAACTCAAGGTTGACCATGAAGAGGCATATGCAATGGATGTGCACAAGGCAAGAGCGTCAAGAACCCTTTTTCAAAGAGACACGGTAAAGTAGAAGGAGTCTTATAACTCATTCACTCATATGTGTGTGGCCCAATGCCATGCCGTCCTCCCGACATGAAATTCAAAGCCTTGATAGAGAATCTTTAAGAAAGAAAGATCAAGATACCGAGGTCCCGATATAATGGAGAATACACCTCAAAAGAGTTTTGAACTTCTACAAATATGTTGGGATCGGAGCTCCTTTACTGCCTATAATCCTCAACAAAGCGGTGTGGCTGAAAGAAAGAAACGAGCGATAATGGAAGCTATAGGCCCATGATCCATGATCAAGATATTTCCTATTTGCTTATGGGAAGAAGCAGCAATGATAGTCGTATATGTGCAAAATTGATTATCCCATAGTGCACTTGGGTTTCCAGACCCCAGAAGAAATGTTCACCAAAAGCGAGAGGTAAGCTATATCGAAATATTTGGTTGCCTAGTATTTATTCATATCTGAAGAGAAACAAGATGGAACCTTTAGGAAAGAAGGGAATATTTGTGGGATATTGGCAGGAGTCTCCAAGGCCTTTAGAATCTATATACCGGTCAACATCACATTGAGATGGGAGGAATGGAAGCCTTTGATGAAGTTCTGACACTCAAGAAGTCGAGAAAATGCCGACTTGAAGAATTATATGAAGAGGAACACGTAATCCCGAATATTGCAATGAGGGAGGTTCACAGAGATGCAAAACTAGTGAGTGAAGTCGTAACTTCCCATGATGATGAAATTCTAGAAGATCATGACATAGCGGAGTTTCAAGAACCGCCTCAGATGAAAATCCTCCATAAAAAGAAAAACCATTTTGTGCTAAGAGCTTATTGAAGATGGAGAAATTATGGTGTTCCAAAGGAACCCGAGACATGTGAAGAGACATAAGCCATTATCGGTTATATGGCTTTGATGTGTGATCTCCTAGAAAAGGCCACGCTGGAAAAGAATCCATTGAGAAGAAAGAATGGGTAGATGTCATAATGAGAGAATACCAATCCATAATAAAGAGCGATGTCTGGAAATAGTTCCCGGACCAAATAGCAAGGATGTGGTAATAAAGATCCAAATGGCTCTTCAAAATAAAACATATTTGTTGATGGAAGTATTGAAAATATAAGAAGATTTGTAGCTCATGGCTTTCTCAAAAAAGAAGGCATTGACTATGAAGAGACATTCTCTCCTGTGTGAGATACGCCGATCATATGCATCATGGCCCTTGCGGCTAAGATGGAAGTGGAAGTTGCAGGATAGACGTAAGATGGCTTTTCCTAAATGGGTGTCATGTGTATATAGAGCAACCTCAAAGGATTTTAAGAAGTTGAATGGGAAGTCTCATATGCATAAGTTGAAAAGAAAACCTTGTCTGGTTAAACAGCTCCTAGGAAACTGGTATGGCGAGATGAACAACTTCACAGCCGAGATTAGGCTTTACCAAAGGTAAAGATTCTAACCTCTACTTCAGGTTATGAGCGATGAGCCAATGATATTATTGCACTATATGTGGATGACTTGTAGCTGGCGGAGAAAAGCTCATCCTGCAGAATGTAAAGAGACTTGCCTCGGAATTTGAAATGAAAGACCTTGGCTAATGCATTATTTCTTAGGTCTTGAGGTATGGTAGAGTGGAGAAGAGCTTCCTTAACCAAAGGAAGTATCTGATGAAATCACAGAAGAGATTTGACATGGTAGAATGCAAGACCATGAATACACCCATGGAAACAAAGTTGAAGCTCCTTGTTGACACTTCATCAAAATTGATTGATGCCACGTTTATGCGGAAAGATTATTGGATCGTTGATGTACTGATGAACACCAGACCCGGACATTTGTTTGTAAAGTGAACACCATGAAGTCAGTTTAAAATTTAGAACCCGGACATATTCACCTAGTGTTGCAAAACATGTGATCAATTACCTTGAAGTGCAAATAGGTGTAGTCTACGGCTATGATGGAATCATGATTTCACATTGAGTGGATATCTTGATGCAGATTGGGCAGGAAGTGTTTACATGTGGGAAAATCACTTTTAGATGTTGTTTCAGTTTGGGATCAACCATGATCTCGTGGAAAAGTAAGAAGCAATCAAACATTACTTTCTCGGCACAGTGAGCGAGAATACATTCTTTTACTGATACGCTAATTGCTGAAGCTATATGGCCGAAAGTTGTTGGGTGGTCTATTTGACCTAGAGATGGAAACAACCTCGATCCTATGTGACAACCAAAGATGCATAAAAGATGACATAGAATCTTGTATTTCATGATAAGTCAAAACACATAGAATCGATATCATTTCATCCGTGACATGGTGTAGAGGAGCCATAAAGCTCGATTACGTGCAGAGGATGAGCAGGTTGTTGATGTGTTATTGAAACCCTCTATCTCGCATAAAGTTTGAGTATTTTCAAGATAAGCTTGGCATAGTCCAGGACCTTCCCTCGAAAAGGGGAGTATTAGTTGTTGTGATGAGATATTCTCTACTTCCAACCTTGTGGTTGTGGCGTAAAGCGGGGCCCCGTATGCCCTTGCTTTTCGACCTATGGTTGTGACGAAAAGCAAGATGATGTGATATGACTAGTATATGGCTTCTTGTTATGCAATTTGCGATGTAAAGCCGTCTAGTACCTAACCTTCCGACACGATGGTTGTAATGCGGGATAATGTTCCTTGCTTCCAACGATGGTTGTGGCGTAAAAGAATATGTGATGAGAATAGTATTGTGCTTTCAGCTTGATAGTTGTGGCGTAAATCCAATCTAATCTTCTACTTTTAACTTGATGGTTGTGATGTAAAGCAAAAAGATGAGATGATACTACTATTGTGCCAGAGCAGCCGGTTGTGGCGTAAAGCCGGTCTAGTATCTTGCTTCCAACTTGATGGTTTTGGCGAAAAGCAAGAAGATGTGATGAGAACTAGTATTGTGCTTCTAGCTTGAGAAATTTGTGACATAAAACCCGGTCTAGTATCTCCTTCCAACCTTATAGTTTGTGACATGAAGCAAAGAGCGATGAGATAGGGCTAGCATAAGCTTCCAACTTGATAGTTATGACGTAAAGCAAGATGAGATGAGAATAGTATTGTTCTTCCAGCTTGAGAAGCTATGAGTTAAATCTAGTCTAGTATTTTGCTTCCAACTTTATTGTTGTGAGGTTAAGCAAGACTATGAGATGAGACTAGGACTGTGATTCCGGCTTGATAGTCGTGACGTAAAACCAGTCTAGTAACTTGCTTCCAACAAGATGGTTGTGACATAAAGAAAGAAAATGTGATGAGACTAGAACTGTTCTTCCATCTTGATAGTTGTGACGTAAAACAAGATGAGCACTATGCTTCCATTATGTTGTGACCTAAAAACCCGGTCAGTATTATGATGATGACTAGCCTGCGATTATGATGATGTATTAGTTTATACTAATACATATTGATCTGAAGATATTGATTTCCATTCCTTTGAGAATGATAGTGATGCCCGATCGAAAATCTTCCGATGATTTATGCCAGTCAGTGTTCCAAGATAGTATTGATGTTGTCCTCTCACCCACTTGATGTTGTCCTCTCTCTCCTTTGATGCTATTGAAGAATACCCTTCTTGTTAAGAAGTGTTGAAATAATGTAGCGCAAAGTGTATTCCTTGTATTGACTGATATAATATTCATTGGATCCAATCCCCAGTATGGATTGATCATATACGATTATTATATAAGGACCAAATCCTTTTGTGGTTAATTCATAATGTAATTGTAAAGGTAAAAGAAGAAATTATTTGGAGAAATATATCAAAAGAGGCCCCGAAATATAATAAGTGGTTATAAACCACTGATTTGAAATCATTACCGATGAAGAGACACTTCACCCGTGCCATACTTGTATAAATAAGAGGCTAGCCTCACTTAGATACACCTCACTTGCTCATTGAGAAACAAGTTTTCGGGTGAGTTGGAGAAGAGAGAGAGAGTGTGGTATCTTTGGGAGAGGATCTTCAGTGAGCTTGGAGTTACTCTTGGAATTTATATTGGTTATCTATAATAGGAAGTTTTGGTGGGTTTTCTTCCCTAGAGGGTTCCTAGGATAAATGTTGTGTCTCTTGTGATATTGTATTTCTCAGTGATCTTGTGTTTATGCCATTGTTATCTATTGAAGTAAAAGAACTATAATAAATGAATAAAACGTGTACTCATTACCCGATATATTGGAACCCTTTCTACTGTATGGAAATAGGCAATATATGGATTATACAAACCTTGGATATTCTGTGGTAGAGGATGATATCGGCCCCAGAATATATCAAGAGGCCCCGAAATATAATAAAGGTGGTTATAACCACCCAGTTTGAGAAGTCGGCCCTGCCAGTGAAGAGACACTTCACACGTGCCATATTTGTATAAATAAGGAGGCTAGCGCCTCACTTAGATACACACCTCACTTGCTCATTGAGAGACAAGTTTCGGAATTGCAGTTGGAGAAGAGAGAGAGAGTGTGGCGCATCTTTGGGAGAGGATCTTCTGTATGAGCTTGAGTTATCTCTTGGAATTGTATTGGTTATCTATAATAAGGAAGTTTTGTTGGGTTTTCTTCCCCTAGAGGGTTTCCTAGGATAAATGTTGTGTCTCTTGTGATATTGTATTTCTCAGTGATCTTGTGTTATGCCATTGTTATCTATTGAAATGCAAAGAACTATAATAAATGAATAAACATTAACACTCATTACCCATTATATTATGGAACCCTTTCTCTGTAAAATGAGCAATATATCGTTATACAAACCTTGGATATTCCTGTAGTGAGGAAGGATGAATATACCACTTAGAATTGAACAAGATGGGGTCAAGCTACTGGAAGCCTACCCAAAATGTAGGAAGAAAATAGAGAAAGAAGGTCGATTGCCTTTCTTCATAAAATATAGTAGACACAATGCAGAAGTTACCAAGGCGTTCGCATTAAGGTTTGATGGATGCAAGGCAATTGTTGAGGATTTGGACCTCGATATCTCAAAAGAATCCTTTGCGTGGGAAACACAGCTCCCTCAAGATGACAAACATTGGTTCAAGAGCAAGCAAATAGAGAAATCGACTTGGGATCTGTTCCTGAAACCAACTATCATGAAGAGGGAGTCATCTAAGGGGAAAATGCAATGCCTATTGAAAAGGAGATATAGGAACTTGTTAATCATGCTAAGGAAGTACATTACATGTGAGGGTCACTTTAGTTTGACCTTCCTTTACCATATCAAGCTCCTAATACACTTTAAGGGACAAAGGCTTAACTCGCCCTACTTTTTATGGAATTCGTTGACCAAGATGGTGACCATGACATAGAGGAAAGTATACACCAAAACAATGGAGCCAAACCTGCATCATCACGGCCTTGTAAAACTATTAGTTTTGGAGGAGCTTAGGAAGAAAAATGACACATGGGAGGAGTTTCTAGCCTAGAACTAGTTTTGGGAAGCTCAAAAGGAAGAAATAGAACCTGAGCCGAAGGGAGTAGGGACAAAATGTGAAGAGCTTGAAGAGAAGCTTGAAGGGGATGAAGAAAAAACAAAAGAGGAAGAAGAGCCTGAAGAGTCTAAGAAACCTAATAAAGCAAAAAAGGATTCGGGTACGAACAAAGATCACGAAGTCGACCCCGAGTTCGAGGAAGGGGACAAAGAATTTCATGTTATCTTGAGCTTAAAGAATACAAGAGCACAGAGGAATATGGAAGTTTCAATGACACCTACTCCACCAAGGATGACAAGGATTCAGGCTATTAGATTCACTGGAGAATCAAGTCAACCTCAGAAAACAACACAGAAAGAGGTAATACTCAAGACCGCTCCCAAGAAAAAGTGTTCAAATACTCTTGATGAAACGATAATC
>SNQJ01S0062894.1:49955-61911 GCA_010110895.2 Picea sitchensis
GGCCTTGTAAAACTATTAGTTTTGGAGGAGCTTAGGAAGAAAAATGACACATGGGAGGAGTTTCTAGCCTAGAACTAGTTTTGGGAAGCTCAAAAGGAAGAAATAGAACCTGAGCCGAAGGGAGTAGGGACAAAATGTGAAGAGCTTGAAGAGAAGCTTGAAGGGGATGAAGAAAAAACAAAAGAGGAAGAAGAGCCTGAAGAGTCTAAGAAACCTAATAAAGCAAAAAAGGATTCGGGTACGAACAAAGATCACGAAGTCGACCCCGAGTTCGAGGAAGGGGACAAAGAATTTCATGTTATCTTGAGCTTAAAGAATACAAGAGCACAGAGGAATATGGAAGTTTCAATGACACCTACTCCACCAAGGATGACAAGGATTCAGGCTATTAGATTCACTGGAGAATCAAGTCAACCTCAGAAAACAACACAGAAAGAGGTAATACTCAAGACCGCTCCCAAGAAAAAGTGTTCAAATACTCTTGATGAAACGATAATCATGTGTGAGCAGTCTGAAGAGCATAATGAATTGCATGGTGACCCTGAAATTGCGAAAATTGTTGAGAAAATCCAATCAAGTGGTTGACCCATAAATGAAATCCTAGGAGAATGGTTGATGGATGTAACATCCTCATTTTGAAACCCCAAACTAGTGATGTGTATTGTAAATATAGCATGTGGCTGAGAGCCAAGTAATGTATATTGTAAATGTAATGTATGGACGAAAACCAATATGTAAATAATGTAAATTGAAATATAATGAATAAAATGTATTTCCAACTACAGACGAACACGGATGAAGATTGGGGGATAAGTATCCATAAGAGAGGGTAGGGTTCCAAGGGGGAGAGTTACCCATATCTGTTAAACCAAAATTTGTTTCCTATTTTTCTCTAAACTATCCTTGCCATGAACCTTCCATTAGTTGTTGAGTGTTCTAGAGCCCAATCATTGAATTCATGTAAGAGGGTTGGTGTGATAGTCACTTCCAATAGTTATTGAGAGCATGGGGGTTGAGTACAATCATCTTGGGGAAGAGTGCAAGTCAAGCAAGCAAGAGAAAGAGAGGAAATTCATATGGGTGGGGGACCAGTATACTCACATTCACGTTTTTGCATAGAGAGTTGTTTTTACATGGAATTTCCTTGCCAACAATAGAGTTTTGAGTGTGGGAGCCTGTAGGCACTTGTTGTGGACATGTTTGGTTGTTGTTTAGAGATGTAATTTCATGGGTAAAGAGGTTGTGTGCCTAGGAGCGACAAGTTGTTTGAAATTCATCCAAGGAGCTTGAAATTTGGTTGTTGGGCGAATTTGTGTTGTAACTGTATAATTCTTGAAGTCCCAACAAGTAGAATTATTATCCAACCTATGTTGGAAGCCCTGGAGGGGAGTGGAAAGGCCTGAGGGGCTGTGAGCAGTGAAGGAGGATTCTAACCCTTAGGTTGTGTAGGTTGAGGTGAAGTTTTTTGGTGGACTAGAATTAGCTGAGAGTTTAACTATTGAAAGGGGAACATTAGCTAGCCTTAGGGACCTCTATCTCTTATGGATTCATAGCCCAAGCTTAGGGGTGTCTTGTTGTTGATAACTGGAACAACAAGGCTATGGTTGGGAGGAACATCTATCCTCGGCAACGGGTTTCACATTTTATAAGATAAGTGTTATGATCGATGTGTTTAATCGTGTTAAATGTTGATATGTATATTTGTTGTGCATCTACTCTGAGTTAGCTTGGTTAATGTTTCTTATTGTGAACAGAATGATGCATTCAAATACATGTTTATATGGTGGAATGCTAATGTATGTTATATATCTATTTCTATGCACAATTGAGAAATTGTATGTACATTTGTGTAGAACATGATCAGTTCATGAACTTGTATCTTATTGTTCTATGTTAATTCTTGCATTTAAATTGGTATCAGAAATTTTATTGGGTCGTTTTAGTAGTGACGTGACCCAGCTGGGACCTAGGTACATTACAAAGTGGTATCAAAGCAATATTCAAACACGGGGCTTGTATAGGCTCGAACCAGAGTGAATTGGTGAAATTCCCTGTTGCAGATTTTGTCTGTGACCGATTTGGAGAAAAACGGAGAATTTAGAGAGAAATCCCCAAATCTGTACGCAAAATTCGAGTTTGAATGACTGCGGATGATTTAACAAGGTTAATGGAGTAGAGCAGTGAAGTTGTAGATCTAAATTCGACCTGGAATAGTTGAAATTCAAGTTTTAATGGTCGCCTGTAGAGTTATAGGTAGTTTGACGAATCGATGGCTAAGATCAGGTATGATCTCGAGATCAATGGTCGAGATTCGCTTAAATAAATTTAAACAAATTCGTAAAGGTTTGGTCCTTTGGAAGGTTGTTCAAATCAACGACCGAGATTCAATTTCGTTGTTTGAAGGTTGAAGGAGATCGACAGTCCAGATTCACTGGAGTTTTTGTCAAAATTTTCTAAGTGTGAGGCTTGGCAAAAGAATATGTTGATGGTCGATGGTTAGATCGGCGAGTTTGGCGATGTGTTGGAAATTCGCCAAGAGTAAACACCGATGATCAACGACTGATGGACAAGCATCGACAAAGTTGGATGAAGTTGATACAATCAATGACCAAGATTCATTTCGGGGGATTTGAAAGGGATCAGATCGACAGTCTAGATCAATTAGAGAAAGGTCGAAATTTTTCTAAGTGTTAAATTTCACCAAGAGAAATAATCGATGGTCGATGGTCGGGTCGATCGAAATGGAGAAAAATTTTGTTCAACCATAAGACATCTTTGACCGTCGATGGTCGATGATTGGATGTTGGTCAAATCCACCAAATTGCTTTCAATCATCGATGGTCGGTGGTCGAGTGTCAGTCGATTCAACGAAGTGTCTTAAATGAGCAACAAAATTCATGGATGGTCGATGGACTAGTGGTCGAAGGTCGGTTGAATTTGACGAACTATTTTGAATCAAACAAAAGAATTCACTGATGACTGAAGCGTCGATGGTTCAGCGTAGACTAATTCAGCAAGTGTTCAGATCACCCAATTTGAATCTTCAGGATGACATGTCATGCCACGTTAGCATCCACCTGTCATGCCATGTTAGCAGTTTCCATGTCAGCCAAAAAAAGTGGTCGATGGAGGATGGACAAGTCAACCGATTTGGGGAAGTGTTTTCGACAGTCATCGGGGATCGTCGATCGTCGATGGGCCAATGGTCGGGCATCGACCGAATTAATAAGGAGTTTTCATTCGTCAATGAAGATCACCGATGACCAACGGTCGAATCAGACGATTTAGAATTGTGTGTAAATCGATCATCGAGGAGTTGTGTCCATGGTTGACGGTCGGGTCGATAGTATTGAGAAAATGTTTTGCGCACCCAAAGGACGATTCTAATCGCCAATCGTCGATAGAGTAAGATCAATGGTTGTTGTTTCTCTTTATTTGAGATCAATAGGTAAGATTTAAGGGGCTATTAACATAATAAAATACTCTGTTTTATATGAAATTTGCAGATTTTTTCATATTTTTTAAGGTCATTAACTTGCGGGGCATTTTTTAGGGCCCAAACGATGTTTTTAAGTAGTCAAAACTCATGAGAACATAGTGTACCAAGGTACACTATGTATTTTCATCTAAAATAAAAGAACTCAAAGAGAACTATCCAACTATCTAAATGGTTCGTAAAACAGAGCTCGTATGAGAAAGTTATAGCCAAAATAGTGAGGGTAAAATTTCGGCACCAAATTTATTTCCGAAAGACATAACTCCATGCTCAGAAGCCTGTTTGGAGAACAGGAGTAGTCGATGGAAAACTTATGACCCATAGAATCTAGAGGTGGAGTCAGAATCGAGTTATGGGTACCTAAAAATGTGATAGGAGTGAAAGATGACACGTAGCATACATGGATAAGTTGGGTAAAACATTCAAAATTTCTCCATGCCATAACTTTCGGCTCGGATTTGAGAAAACGAATAGTCATTGGAAAGGTCTTGCAGAGTAAAAGACATATTTCAACCCATAATTTTGAATTAGGTGTTTTATTTCTCATAAAGTGAAAAACAGGTTGTTGTAGCAATAAATGAGTGGAAATTGCAGCATGTGAATGTTGTAACTTTTCACTCGGAATGAGACATGAGTACGGTCGTTGGAAAGATGTTTCAGAGAGGAATGAATTTAAGAAATAAGATTCTAGAATAATGAAATAATACTCTTCATAATTTGAAATGAACAATGACCTATAATCTAATTAATAAATATTTCATAATATGCATAATTCTAACAACAATTATTGCATGCACATTCTTGCAGAATTAGAGATACAGAAAAACATACTTTAGTTCCCACATGAGAACCAGAGATATGGAAAATTCTCAAGGGTCTTACAACCATGAAGAATAAGTTAGAGGTATGCATGTCAACATGGGTAATGTTGAAACCGAGTCTAATGGAAGAAGAGACAAGGAAGAGCCTATAACTATGAGAAACCTGCAAAAATAAGTGCAGAACTATAGGGTCAATAATGAGAGGATCATGAAGGCTCAATAAGAGATACTTCAAAGCCAAAATATGATACATGAGCAAGTTAAAAAGGATTCAGGCACAAGGCAGGAAGCTAGTGCCAAGCAAGTGCAGTTGTCTAGGTCTCATGATACGAGGGATGACCATGGAGAATCTAGATGATCAAGGAGTATTAGCAGACATCAACATCATCATTCCCCGGGGAACTCAACCATAAAAACATATGCACGATCAAGGTCGACAAGTAGCCCAATTATATCTCCTATCAGGCATCAGAGAAGGAGACATGGGTCAGATATCTTGCAAGGGGAATTGAGGAAAATCAAGCCACCATCATTTGATGGAGAAAACAAGAAAGGTGAAGATGCAAAAGCATGGTTGTTGGGAATGAGGAAGTATTTCCAATTGCATAAATACTCATCAAATTCATAAGCCATAATTGTAGCCTACCAACTTCAAGGGAAGACATCTATGTGGTGGGACCGAATGAAGCAGGTTAAGCACCTTGATGAGAAAAGAATTTCTTGGAAGCAGTTCAAGAAATATTTTCAGTAATGGTACTTGTCAGAGAAATATTATGACAAGAATATGCAAGAGTTCTTTGAACTCAAGCTTGGGAACATGACCATGGATGAATATGAGAGAAAGTTCTTGGAACTTCTCAGATATGTGAGCTTCAACAAAGATGAGAAGGTCACAATTCAGAGGTTCCTGAGTGGACTACCATCCTTTTACAAGGACACAATACAGTTTGATGAACCAGAGAATTTAGAAGAAGCCATGAGAAATGCCAACTATTTGTATGAGCAGAGTAGAGGAAAGCGAGCTTTCCAAACAACCTGGGATGACAAGAAGAAAGGAAATAAGGGATCAAAGGAAGAAAGGATTCAAGCCACCTTTCACTATAAATAGATATCAATCATATCAACAAGGGCAACCATCTCAAGGTGATCATAAAATGACAGAGTCTTTGGGAAAGAGGCAAAGATAGAAACCCAAGTGTTGGAGATGTGAAGGAGATCACATGTATAAATATTGTCCTCATCGAGAAGATAAGATGAATATTTTACATAACATTAAGAAGGAGGAGACAGTAGAGGACGTGGGAAAAATCATGCCAAGGATCTATGCAGCCTTGGACAATAGACAAGCAGACTATCAATCCCACATGATTGAAGTGGAAGGTAAAATTGATAATCAACCCATAGTTATTTTAATCCATTCTAGAACTAGTCATAGCTATATAGATCCAAAGCTAATTGAAAGATTTAAATTGAACAAAAGTAAGCATGAAAAGTCTTGGTTAGTTCAACTAGCTATTGGAACGAAGAGAAGAATTAATGATCTTATTAAAGAATGCCCTATAAATATTAATGGAACTAACACTAAGGAAGATTTGAAAATCATACCATTGGGGTCTTATGACTGCTTGATTAGTATGAATTGGATAGAAAATCATCGTGTTGTTTTAGATTGTTCTAACAAGGTTTTCACGTGTCTTGATGAAGAAGGGGATTCAAGGACAGTGCAAGGTATTCCAAGATCTATATCTATCCAAGAGATTTCAACATTGCAGCTGAAAATAAGTTTTAGAAAAGGGTTTCAGATATATGCAGCCCATATGGAAGAGCCAATGAAGGATAAGGAGTCAAGTCTCAAAGATTATCCAGTGTTGAAAGAGTATAAAGATGTGTTTGAGGAGTTTCTAGGATTTCCACTAAAGAGGGACATATATTTCTCAATTGACTTAATACGTGGAGCTACCCCAGTCTCTAAGACCCCCTATAGAATGAGCGTGCCAGAGCTAAAAGAGTTGAAAATCCAACTAGACGATTTGTTAAAGAAAGGGTACATACACCCAAGTTTCTCTCCTTGGGGTGCCCCAGTTCTTTTTGTCAAGAATAAAGATGGAACATTGAGGTTGTGCATTGATTTCAGACAACTCAAAAAGGTTACAATCAAGAATAAATACCCCTGCCAAGGATTGATGATCGTTTTTATCAGTTTAAAGGAGCAAAGATATTCTCCAAGATTGACTTGAGGTTAGGCTATCATCAAGTGAAGATCAAAGAATAAGACACTAGCAAAACAACCTTTAGGACAAGGTATGGACACCATGAATTTGTGGTGGTACCTTTTGGTTTGACCAATGCACCAACTACATTTATGTGTTTGATGAATGGGGTGTTCCGATATTTCCTGGATAAGTTTGTAATTGTGTTCTTGGATGATATTCTTATCTATTCCAAAGCAGAACAAGAGCATGAGAAACAATTGAGGATGGTGCTACAAGTGTTGAGAGAGCACCAATTGTATGCCAAATTGAGTAAGTTTACTTTTTATCAAAAGTAGATACAATATTTGGGTCACATTATTTCAGAAGAGGGCATAGTAGTGGAACCAGAAAAGATTGAAGAAATCAAGAGTTGGCCAGCGCCCATGAATATTTCAGAGGTTAAATCATTTATGGGTCTAGTTGGTTATTATAGGAGATTCATTGCGAGATTCTTCAAAATTGCACACCCAATAACATATTTGCAAAGGAAAGGAGTAAAGTTTGAGTGGAGTGTCAAGTGTGAATAAAATTTTCAGTGCTTAAAGGATTTGTTAATCAATGCACCTACTTTAAAAGTTGCAGATTTGGATGAGGATTTTTTTGTGTTCACAGATGCATGCAAGGAAGGGCTCAGTGGAGTCCTTATGAAAAATGGACATGTAATTTGTTATGAGTCCAAAAAATTGAAGGAACATGAAATAAATTATGCCACACGTGACTTAGAGATGGAAGCCACAGTACATGCCCTAAGAATGTGGAGGCATTACCTCATGGGGAGAAAATTTGATTTAAGGACAGACTATAGTGGTCTGAAATATATGTTTGAATAGCCAACACTAGATGCTAGAAAAACTAGATGGATGGAATTTCTTAGTGAATATAACTTTGATATAAAGCACATGAGGGGAAAAGAGAACAAGGTGGTTAATGCACTCAATAGGAGGGTGCATAAAATGCATCCTACAACCATTAGTATGTATAAGACATATTTAAAAGATAGAATTTTAGAGGTTGTAACTAAATATCAGCATTATGCGCAAGTTAAAGAAAGCTTGCAGCAGAATGATATACCACAAAAATATAAGGATTACAAGTTGGAAGAGGATTGAATCCTCTTATTTCAGAATAGAGTTTATGTTCCCAATTCTCAGGAATTGAGAAATTTGGTTCTAAGGGAGATGCATAATGTGCCATATGCAAGACATCTAGGATATCATAAAACTATTACAGCAGTAAGGGGCCAATATTTTTGGCCTAGTATGAAGAAAGACGACACTAATTATTTGGCCAAATGCATGGAATTTCATAAGGTAAAGGCTGAGCATAGACATCCAGCAGGATTGTTGTAGCCATTGTCCATTCCTGAATGGAAATGGGAAGTTGTTACTATAGATTTTATTACCAAATTTCCTAGGACAACAAGGCAACACAATTCCATCATAGTAGTGGTGGACAAACTCACAAAGGCTACACATTTCATTCCGAAAAAAGTAACTCACAAGGCAACCAATATTGTAGAAATTTACATGAGAGAAATTGCTAGACTAGATGGTGTGCCTAAGGCAATAGTGTCGGATCGAGATCCCAAGTTCACTTCCAATTTTTGGAGGGAATTGTTTAAGGGATTTGGGACAAATTTAAATTTCAGTACAACATATAACCTAGAGTCAGATGGGTAGACAGAAATAATTAATCGAATAATTGAAGATATGTTGAGAATGTATGTAATGGACAAACCTTCTAAGTGAGAGGATTATATCCATTTAATTGAGTTTGAATACAACAATGGATATCAAGAATCATTAAACATGATCCTGTTTGAAGCATAGTATGGTAGAAAATGCAACACACTAGTAAGTTGGGATAACCCAACAGACAAAGTTGTGATTGGGCCAGAATTGTTAAAGGAAATGGAAGAATGGATGGTAAAGGTTAGGCAGAATTTAAAAGTTGCACAATATAGGAAGAAGAACTATGTTGATAGAAAAAGAACAAATACAGAATTCAAAGTGGGAGATCATGTGTTTTTAAAAGTTAAAGCCAAGAGAATCTCGTTGAAATTGGAAAGTTTCCCAAAGTTGGAAGCGAGATATTTTGGTCCATTTGAGGTCTTAGAAAAGAAAGGACCAATTTCATACATGCTAGCCTTGTTTTCATCCATGAGAATTCATAACATGTTCCACATGTCTTTGTTAAAAAAGTATGTGCATGATCCTAATCATGTGATTGATTGGAATGTGATCTAGGTGGAACACGAAGGGCATTTTCGGGTGGAACCAATGCGCATCATGGACCGGAAAATCAAAGTGAAACAAATCCATAGGCTTGGTAAAGGTTCAGTGGACTTGTTACTCCTGAATATGCTACATGGGAGCACGAGGAAGCCATGCGGGAAGCATACCCGCACATTTTTGCAAATTTTGAAGAAAATTGAATGTACATTTGTGCATAAGCGAAAGGATACTCTATTTTGGCAGCTGGATTTCCTGGAGCGACAATTCTGAGATTTCCTATCCAACTGATGTGTGGGTTTAGGGGAAAGGGGAAATTGTTGGTTGGAATTGATGCGTGAGTCATTAAGTTGTGGAATTATCATGTATTTTGATGTAATGTTTTTATATAATGTAAATAGTATGGTTATGTTCACTAAAGATAGTGCAATTTATAGGGGTGGGGAATGTAACATCCCCATTTTGAAACCCCAAACTAGCAATGTGTATTGTAAATATAGCATGTGGCTGAGAGCCAAGCAATGTATAATGTAGATGTGATGTATGGCCGAGAGACAATATGTAAACAATGTAAATTGAGATATAATGAATAAAATGTATTGTCAGTTGTAGACAGACACAGACGGAGATTGGAGGCTAAGTATCCACAAGAGAGGGTAGCGGTCCAAGAAGGAGAGTTACCCATATCTATTAAACCAAAATATGTTTCCTATTTTTCTCTAAACTATCCTTGCCATGAACCTTCCATTAGTTGTTGAGTGTTCTAGAGCCCAACCATTGAAGTCATGTAATAGGGTTGGTGTGAGAGTCACTTCCCATGGTTATTGAGAGCATGGGGGATGATTACAATCAACTTGGGGAAGAGTGCAAGTCAAGCAAGCAAAAGAAAGAGAGGAAATCCATATGGGTGGGGGACCAATATACTCACATTCACGTTTTTGCATAGAGAGATGTTTTTACATGGATTTTCTGACCAACAATAGAGTTTTGAGTGTGGGAGCTTGTAGGCAGCTGTTGTAGAAATGTTTAGATGTTGTTTGGAGCTGTAATTTCGTGGGTAAAGAGGTTTTTTTCTTGGGAGTGATGATTTTTTCAAAATTTGTCCAAGGAGCATGTGTTTTGGCTACTGGGAGAATTTGTGTTGTAGCTGTAGAAAGTTCTAGCAAGTAGAATTCATGTCTAACCTATGTTGGAAGCCCTGGAGGGGAGTGGAAAGGCTTGAGGTACTATGAATAGTGAAGGGGGATTCCATTCCTTGGGTTGTGTAGGTTGAGGGGAAGTTTGTTGGTGGACTGGAAATAGATGAGAGTTTAATTGTTGAAAGGGGAACATTAGCTATCTAGGGACCTTCGTCTCTTGTGGATTCATAGCCCCATCTCGGGGGTTTCTTGTTGTTGATAACTGGAACAACAAGGCTATGGTTGGGAGGAAGGTCTGTCCTCGGCAACAAGTTGCACATTTTATAATATAAGTGTTATGATTGATGTGTTTAATTGTGTTAAATGTTGATATGTATATATGTTGTGCATCTACTCTGAGTTAGCTTGGTTAATGTTTCTTATTGTGAGCAGAATGATGCAATTAAATACATGTTTATATGGTGGAATGCTACTGTATGTTATATAGCTATTTCTATGCACATTTGAGCAACTGTATGTACATTCTTGTAGAACATGAACAGTTGATGAACTTGTATTTTCTTGTTGTATGTTAATTTATGCATTTAATATGGTATCATAAATTTTATTGGGTCGTTTTAGTAGTGATGTGACCCAGCTAAGAGTTGGGTACGTAAGAATGGATTAATTAATTGGTGTTGACAACTCAGTAGGTTGTGAGAAGAAGGTTGGTAGATTAAAGAGAAAAATCAGGGAGATGACAATTGTAGACAGGTATATTAAAAGTGAAAACTTGTTGTTGAAGGATTCTAGTGTTCAATTTCAAGAAGAGATTTCCCGATTGAAAAAGGAAAACAAGAGAGCCCTAAGGAAGGCCCAACTATGGTATAGGCAGGACAAGAAACTTTGCCTACGAAATCAAAGGCTCAAGACCAGACTTGAAGGACTGCATCCAGGGACTTCTGAACTCAATGTATCTACACATGCGATCATCCAAGACTACCATGAGACTTATTGAAGTATCAACAATTTTGGAATCATTTTTCAAGGGTGACTAAAGGTCTAATTTTGCATGAGGACATGCAAATCCTCATGCATGGGGGATGTAGGGTCCCTAATTTGATGAATTTGGTACACTCTACAAGACCTTGTCTTGATTACTTACCATGCCATTTTCCATGCTATTACATCATAATAACATATCTTTTACCATTTTGGCTTCAAAACGCATTTTTGGCTCAAAGGTAATTATCCTAGCCTAAGTACTTCATTTTTCCTTGTTTAATGAATGAAATGTGTTTAATTGCTCAAGTTGATGAAGTTACTGGAATGCTCATGTAGTTTGTTGAACATGTCCTATAGTTGCCTCAATGGTTAAGATATTTTCCACTCGTTTCAGCTGATTCAAAGATATGGGTTATGTAGAGAATCGTGTACACATGGGCATCCATTATCCAATTTGGCCAACACTACAACAACATAATCACTATTTATGGTCAATGCTCCAATAAATGCTTGTAGCATGCATGAGTTTGTTATGATTTCATGCCTTCGGTCATGAAATCATAACGAATTGAGTTATTATGAAATTTTGTTATTCAATTGGTTTGTTTCAAGCTAATGTTGTAATGTCTCGACTATCCTTAGTAGATTGTACATGATTGGAAGTTTAAGAACTGTTATTTTTTTAATTTGAATACCATTATATAAATATTAGAAGCATTCATGCCCGAACAGAGGGATTGATAGACTGATAATAGCATCGAGAAGGAAGCATATCACACTTTGTTCAACATGTATGTACTCTATTGATTTTGGAATATAAGGATCGGTTTATGCGTAATTATCTATTAAGTTTCTAAGCTTGTAATTGTATAGAGGGCATACTTCTAAGGGAAGGCATGGCCCCTTTCATATCAGAAGCAACACCCTAGTTTATTTTCTTTATTACTTGCATTAGAATTAATTTTAATTTCATTACTAATATCAATTTATTAAGTTTGATTCTTGTAGACAGTTCGATAAGAATTCTAAAGTA
>SNQJ01S0062896.1:5272-27385 GCA_010110895.2 Picea sitchensis
AGTAATAAATTAATCATGCAGATTTAAATACGAATTCCTAAGAGTTTTCCACCAGTCATAAGACCTTATGCTGTTAAAATATTCAAGTTTACTTTCAACTATATAAAATAAAATGTCCAAAGTGGAACGAATAACTACTATAAAGAGGGGATCCACGAAATGTTAATAAACTATACGAATGCGGTCATAAATGTATACATGTATTGTCCATTCGGCAATCATTACAGTAAATGACATAGAAATGGTTGTTTACAATCATAAAGACCGACGCCTGCATTGGGTAATTAATATGAAATTTATAACAGTTACACAGACCCACTGTGCAATTAAAGTGATGGTTGTATATATGTATATATATTAAATAGTTATATATATGTATATAAATATAAAGAAGATGTTCCAGAATTAATTTATGTCTAATTCATACACTCAGAACCTTTCCAATACCTAATTGCTATGGCCAATAGTAATTACGAGAATTTTACACTTTCAGTACCCTTTTATTCTACTTTGAATTTGCAATGGTAAAGGTTTGAGTAAAAGCTACACGAATGAGAAAGAAATTTAATAGCGCATTATTCACATTATATTTTAACATCAAGCTGTTGAAGGACAGATTTCAATATAATAAGAGAAATCAAATCGTATTTATTTTCCTTTAATGTTTGAAACATAACATAACAATAACCCAACAAAATCCTTTCGACCAATTATACAATTGTAAACTCTCTCGTGGATTGCAAAGACAAGTAACAGAGGTAAAATCAACGAATACTCTCTACCACAGAATTAATTCTTTAATCAAATATTTCTACACTCAGTCACTTAGGCTTTCTTGGAAAGGATAGGATGGAACCTGAATACCTCTTAGGAGAATGGCAGAGGTTGCCTCCCAGACTATTGCGTTGTCGAAACCCTCCACAAAGTAGGGCAAAAGCATTACAATTTATTCAACAGATATAAGATGATCAGAGTTTGGAAACAAAAATTATAGGAAAGTTTGAACAAAGTAATACTTAACTTTAATGGAGGGACACAATACCTTCGCTATTGTACCAAGACATGTACCTTCACCGAAAGGGGGAAGAGGAACCTGAGACTTCCTCATGGGTACCCTTGCAAAACAAAAGGCCCCATCATTAGTGATGACTACCAGTAAATAATCCAAAGAAAACGTTTCAGGGAATAACACATGTATGATGATCATAAAGAGATACATGAGTCACATGGAAGTATAAACCAATGTAAATTCTAAATACAAGAAGGAAGGATTGGTCAGGCCAACAGAGTGTCACCACAAATCGGTCGAATAACACTGGTGGATTTGTTAATTAAAGACAGAGATTACAGGATGAACCCTGTGCCGAGAGGAAATGAGCACCAAAATCGAATGACCTTGGTAACACAATCAGACTTATAAGCAAATAGGTACCAAAGAACGAACCCCGATTATTCCTAATATACGACACAGGATTTCAAACTGTTAGTCTAAGGTTAAGCTGACTCTTAACCTTCGATAACTCGAAGAACCCTTTAAATCTTTCAGAACTAAGAAAACCCCATCATAGTCAAGGGAGGAAACTCGAAATTGGGAAATCCACGAGAGGTAACAATCTTCTCTATGACCGAAAGGTCTATTATTCACTTAAGTAAAGAAAATCCCAAATATGAAACTATGTCAACTAAAGGACTAGACGACTAAAGAAGCCGGGTCGAGTAACAAGAGTTCAATCTAAAATAATATGCCCCGGAGGCATAACTATAAAAGACACGGTAACAAGTTCTTCCACAAAAGGCAAATGGCTCGGTCTCGAAAGAATCACTAGCAGAGATAAAGGGTAAACGGTGGAGAAACCTGAGCATTGCTAGGGTAATGTTGACGCCATGCTACTACAGTAACCCCAAAATAAAACCCAGACCAAAGGATGCAGGACTCTTCTTGAAGATACGAAAAAAACGGTCGAAGGCCCACTTACCTCGCATAAGGGTTGTTCGTCGAGAAACTCCCTTCCAAGTTTCTCTTCCACCTAGAACAAAAACCAAATCATGAACTCATGACCACATGCGAGAATGAATGCCAAACGGGGAATGGTCTAAACACTCAGGCGGGAATGAACACGATAACTCTAGAATAACCCTTCGCATGGAGTAATGGGGACGGGTGATAACCGGGCCATGTGAGTATGGTAAGTTGTCAATAATGCATTGGGGCACATAAGCCGCGTACTGAACTGAATGGACTTATCCCGCAGAAAGGCCATTAAGGCAAGATAGCATCGATCTCTCTGTGTCGTTGCTCAGAATATTAATGGCGGGGTACGCTGGGCGCGTAAATTTCGTTACTTATAGAGGAAGTATTTTAGTGAAATCAAACATAACTATAACCTTTCTAAGTTTAGCCTCTACGGGCTTTGTCATCTTTACAATATTCAATTATGCAAAACAATGACCAATACATGCCTAAACGATATCTAGTTAAAGGTATTTTCTAATTAATATTTAACCTCTTCATTAATCGACTCTATAGTGGTATATGAGAATGGTAACTGTAAGGCCTTACATATATGACCATCTCACTAACATGATAGTGGTTCTAGGTAGGTACACCTCCATATCATATAAGTATGATCGACTCTATAGTGGTATATCAGAATGGTAACTGTAAGGCCTTACATATATGACCATCTCACTAACATGATAGTGGTTCTAGGTAGGTACACCTCCATATCATATAAGTATGATGTAAACCTTAAGGCCTTACATATATGGCCATCTCACTAACATGATAGTGGTTATAGGTAGGTACACCTCCATATCATATAAGTATGATGTAAACCCAAAATGAAGAAGATGGTGAATAGTATTAACTTTTCCACGAAAAACGAAATATCCTTAGTTATCTACTTATATACATGGATAACTCAACATTGCAACGAGAAGATGCGAACCTACGTTAAAAACAAATAGCATATGAAGTAATAGACAATAGGATTGCTGTATAAGTATGGCTATGAATGTCTCAACGTTTTCTAGACAAAGGAGTAACTCAAAGTACCCTAATTAAAAAAAAAAAATTATGTAAATATTGGGGTACGTTACAAGGTCGGCCCAAAAGGTGTGGGTGCATTCCTATTTGGCCAAAACACTCTTATTTAATATCCCTTCATTTGTAATTAATGTCACCCACGGATGGTTCAGAGTTCTATTGTTTTGACTACTCTATTGTGGTGCACCTGGAATTCTGGCAAATTATCGAAAAACTGTTCGTTAAGAGTTGATTATTATTAATTTCTAAGCTCTTGTCATTCGACAAAAATGAATAATTATGTACCCACGTCATCTTTGGAGTGTGCCTCCAATTCTGCTCGTCGAAAAATTGTTGTTTTAGATTCTTCCAATGATAGACCAGCAGAAGGAATGAACATTGAGGTTGAAATGAGGAATATACAAGCTGAAAGCTTTTATATGGGACATGTTAATGACTCGAAAAATGAGCATGTCAAAGGAATACACAGAGAGGTATTCAATGAATCCGGTGACCTTGATGAAACAATTGGTGGAAATGGTGCGAGTCCTAAGATTTTAGAAACAGGAAGCTCTGATATGGCAGGCATTAACAATTTCCAGATTATAGTGCGGAATGAAACACAGGGAGCAGAAAGATCTGATGTGGCTGGCATTAACAATCTCCAGATTATAATGCTGAATGAAACAAATGGAGCAGTAATGGAGGAAATGATACCAGCAGCAAGTATTAATCAGGAAGACCGAACTGAATCTGTAGTAGGGGTGCGGGATATGGAATGTGGGTGTTGTTGTTTTGAACTTCTATTTGATAATATTGTACAGTGTGCGGATCAGCAGCAAGTATTAATCAGGAAGACAGAACTGAATCTGTAGTAGGGGTGCGGGATATGTGCTAGAATGTGGGTGTTGCTTGTTTTGAACTCTATATGATAATATTGTATTATGAAAAGTGGATGGCCATCTACTCTTGCTCTCGATGTCTACAGAGGCAGGTAGAAGAAATCATATATGGGAATTTGAAAGCAAAAGGCTCTCTGCCTTGCATGAATACCGATGGCTGCAAAGAGTCAATTCCTTTGTCCGAGGTTCAGAGGGCTCTGCCAAATGATGTCATTGAAAGATATGATCAGCGCCAGGGCCAAGAAGCTATAATTCAGGCCAAACTGTTAAACTTAGTTAATTGCCCATTTTGCGGCATTCCATGCGAAGTAGACAAGTGTGTAGAAGTCTTCGACTGTCCAAACCCTAAATGTTTAATGCAAGGAAGCGAGTCACGTCCCATTAAGCTGTGAAGAGAATGAGAAAATATCTGGGACCGCTCCTCGTAGAAAAACTGAAGAGAGGATGACAAAAGCCGTGATAAGAGAATGTAAACCTTGCAAGGCAGAGATAGTAAAGCTGCAGTTGTATTGACCTGTAGTGTAGGTGTAAAACCACAATGCTACGTTTGCCGACAGACCCTTTCGTCCGCTTATAATCATTTTTGCGATCATTGCTATAAGCGAGAACAAGGGAAACCCTGCCAAATATGCAACAATAAGTGTAGATTGTGGGAGAATGAGGTAGCAGATAATGTGGCATTGGATGCTAAGGAGGAAGCATTGAGAGAATTGGTAGACAGGGTACCCAACTTGCTTGATCAGAAAATTGGACCTCCTCTGGAAAGCAAACACAACTGCCCAATCCGCTTCTGCGACTGCGCGTAGCCCAAGATGGGGAAGCTGCGCTAGTACAACAGCTACAACATTTAGATCAGGATATTGACGAACGGCTTGCAAACGTGTTTATACCCAACCTCCACAACATTTTTTTGAGACGTGTTAATCAATGCAGTAAAGGTGGGATGAAAACATGATGTTATCTCTCAAGGAAACATAAACTGAAGAATGACGTTATCAGGGATATTGAATTGTAGGAGGAAGAAATCCAAAGCACAGGAATGGAAACTCCAACTCTATGTAACGAGCAAATAATTTCTCCAAGTAATTTGATCAACTCTGTATATTGGCTCTAATTTTGTGGCTGCCATGCCTTGCTGACATTAGATCATTTTTTTCCGTCATTGCATATGGTATTCAAAGTGGGAAACCCAACTTGCTTATCAGAAAATTGGACCTCCTCTAGTAAAGCAAACACAATGAAGGCCACGAAGTTGAACTTGAGGACCGATACCTCCAACTGCTACTACAACAGCTTTTCCTTCTAACAACAACAACTTGGAAATCTCCCACGTATATAACGAGGAAATTGATTTTCCTTCTAAGTAATTTGATGAACTTGCATATTAGTTTTAATTTTTGTATGCTACACAATAGAATTACTAGCTTTTTTTTAGAATTATTTATAATAATAAAACTCTTGTATAAGCTAATTTGGTCTTAAATTTGTATAATAAATGGCTTTCTTCCATTACATTAAAGGTTTTAAGATTTATATAATGATGGCTCACAATTACATTAAAGATTCCAAGATTTTGCAAAAGGATTGGTAAATGATGGTGATTTCATTGTCTTTATTTATATAAATTCATCTATATGAATTTGTACTAGAAAAGCTCTCTATGCTTAAAATAATAAGACATGACTAAGGGAGTTCTAACTCGATAGTTCATTGTCGCCAACACATTTCATGCAAGGTTTCATGCTAGGGTAGTATTAAGTGGGCCTGCATTGTGGCTGGTGAAACTGATATGGGAAAATCTAAGTCACTTGGATTGGGATGGGAGAATTCACCCTCCCAAGCTTCCATTAACACTACTCTACACTTTAAATCCCAAAATGTATGTATCCAAGAATAATAGAAATTAATTTGTTTATTTTATTTTTTAGCTCTATTTTCAATAAATATAAGATAAATTTTTACAAATTTAAAGGTTCATACCATTATAACATTTGGAAATACATATAAGTAAATTAGTTACAGAACATAGAAACCACTCTACATAAAAAGAAAATTCATTGTATCCACCATTAAAATCAGTAAGCAAAACCACCATTGTGCATCCACTATTAAAATTCACATAATACTCAATATCCACATAAATTTGCATAGAGTTTTTTAGTCACATTTAAGAGTTTCCTAACAATTTCATTATTTTTCTTAATGATATAAAAATATTTCTAAAAACATTTGGAATATGTTGGATAACGGCTAGTATTGTTTTGATAATTATTTATAATAGTAAACTTGTAAAGATTTTGATAAAGAGTTTCTAGTGATAGTTTGATATTTTCATCTAAACAAATTTTGAAAAGAATAATAGAAACTAATTGGTCTATTCCTTCACAATTACATTAAAGATTTTAGTAAAGAAGTTAATAGTGATGGTTTGATTGATTTCATCTAAATAAATTCCCTTTAGAAAAGTACACCATAAATTAATTGGTTTATTCTATAATTTTAGTTTATTTTCAATAAATATGAGATAAGCATTAAAATTTTAAGTATTGTTATGAATATTTTGAAATACATATGTAGGTATATAAAGAACATGAAGAGAATTATTTTATGGTACCCACTATTAAAAATCTACATGTTATAATATTTTCACATTAAACAAATTTCATGGCTTCTGTCATCCACTATTAAAATCAACGTTATAATATTATTTTTCACATTAAATAAATGTGATTTCAATATCCACATGGAGTCTTTCAATCACATTAAAGAGTTTCCAACCAACTTTATCATTTTTCTTCTAATGATATAAAAATATTTCTCTAACCCTTAAGGAAGAGGTGCATTTGAAATTTAATCTTTAATAACTCCTCAAGAATTGGTTTATTAAGAGCAAAATTTTCAGAAAGAGATAAGATGTGAAACAAAACGCTAGAGGGAGCAGAAGAATTCATTTGAATAAGACTCTCCAAACAAAACCAATTGATATATCAAGTTGACATTTCAATTAGTAGGAGGATGGCAAACTAGGCCTTACCATTATAAGTTGTAAAACAATAAACATCTCCAATTTCATTGATAAAGTTGTTTAAAATATGTGTAACTCTAGTTTTCAATAATGTTATAACCAACACAACCACATAAGTAAAGTGGTTGATATAAGGTCGTGATCCATTAGTTTTGAAAGGTAAGATGTTCCAATCAACATATGATGATGAAAATTTCCTTATATATACTCATAGATAGAAAATAAAGAATGTAAATTGCACACCATGTTAATTGAGAGAAATTGAATGGTAATGATAAAAGCTCTAGGTTCCCCATCGGCATGGTTAGTGTTGTGGGATCCCATTACCATCATGGAAGGTACAAAATTAACGGTAATACTACTATGTAAATGTGAGGTAAGTCAATTGCATTGTAAAGGAACTAGGTATAAGGATGTAAATGTTGGTGGAGGATGAAGGGCCACAATGAAGGCTATTAGCTGAAGGTTGAAGGAGTCAATGCACCATTGCTTCGTGAAGAGAATGAGAAAAATATCTGGGACTGCTCCTGTAGAAAAAATCTCTGAAGAGAGAGGATGACAAAGCTGTGATAAGAGAATGTAAATCCCAGGACAAGGCAGATAGGGGGGAAGCTTGGATGGATGAATAGGCTGACCTGTGTAGGGTGTAGGAACCACAATGTGTTACTGCTCTGTCGACAGACCCTTCTGGGTCCGGGTATAACTTCATTTTTGATCATTGCTATATGTAGAACAAGGGAAACCCTGCCAATTTGCAACAATAAGTGTAGATTGTGGGAGAATGAGGTAGCAGATAATGTGGCATTGGTTGCTAAGGAGGAAGCATTGAGAAAATTGGTAGACAGGGCACCAACTGCTTGACTGTGAAAAATTGGACCTCCTCTGGAAAAGCAAACACAACTGCCAAATCCGCTTCTGCGACTGCGAGTAGCCCAAGATGGGGAAGCTGCGCTAGTACAACAGCTACAACATCTAGATCAGGATATTGACGAACGGCTTGCAAACGTGTTTATACCCCACCTCCACAACATTTTGAGACGTGTGTTAAATCGGTTTGGTGTGACGAACATGATGTCATTATCTCGAAGGAACATAACTGAAGATGATGCTATCGAAGGATACATCAGCTGAATTGTAGGAGGAAGAAACTATGATGAATGGAAATCTCCAACTTATGTAACGAGCAAAATGATTTCTCCTTCTTCTAAGCAATTTGATCAATCCTGTAAGCATTGGCTCTTTAATTCTTTTTGCTACGCTCTGGCTTGACAGATCATCATTTTTCCGTCATTGTGATACGCGAGAACAAGGGGAACCCAACTTGCTTATCAGAAAATTGGAGCTCCTCTGGTAAAGCAAACACAATGAAGGCCACGAAGTTGAATTTGAGGACCGCTACCTCCAACTGCTACTACAACAGCTTTTCCTTCTAACAGCAACAACTTGGAAATCTCCCACGTATATAACGAGGAAATTGATTTTCCTTCTAAGTAATTTGATGAACTTGTATATTGGTTTTAATTCCTTGTGTAGCATACAATAGAATTACTAGTTTTTTAGACCATTTATACACAAATTGTATGTAAGCACATTCAAATCGTATAATAAATTGGCTTCTTTCCATTAGCATTAAAGATTTTAAGACTTATATAATGATGGCTTCCACAATTACATTGAAGATTTTAAGATTCTTTGGTAAAAGATTTTAAGATTTATATAACATAGCTCAAGAATTACACTAAAGATTTTAAGATCTTAAGTGATTGGTAATGATGGTGATTTATTGTTTTATTTAGAGTATAAATTATCTATATGAATTTTGCACTAGAAAAGCTCTTTTATGCTTAAATAATAAGACTGAAGGGAGTTCTAATTGGATGGTTCATAAGTCACAAAGTCACAGTACTTGCTAAGGTATAGCAAATAGGGTAGTATGTTAAGTGGGCTTGATTGTGAGTTAAGTAGACCTGATTATGTGGAAAAATTCAAGTCACGTGATTGGGATGGGAGACCACCTCTTAAGTCATATTAATGACTTACGTTAAGCATTTAATCCCAAAAATTGATATCTAAGAATAATAGAAATTAATTTGTTTACATTTTATTTTTTAGTTTATTTTCAATAAAATAAGATAAATTTTACAAATTTAAAGGTTCACCATTATTAAATATTTGAAATACACATATAGATTAGTTGAGAACATAGGAACCAATTTCACATAAAAAAGAAAATTCATTAGACCCACTATTAAATTCATATATAAAAACCACCACTATCAGGATCCAATTAAAATTCATAATACTAATAATTATCCACATAAATTTGCATAGAGTTTTTTAGTCACATTTAAGAGTTTCCTAGCAATTTCATTATTTGTCTTGTAATGATATAAAAAATATTTCCCTTAAACATTTGGGAATATGTTGGATAATTATTAGTATTGTTTGGATAATTATTTATAATAGTAAACTTGTAAAGATTTTGATAAAGAGCTTCCAGTGATATTTCATATTTCATCTAAACAAATTTTGAAAAGAATAATAGAAACTAATTGGTTTATTCCTTCCCAATTACTACATTAAAGATTTTGGTAAAGAAGTTAATAGTGATGGATTGATTGATTTCATCTAAATAAATTTTGAAAAAGAATAACATAAATTAATTGGTTTATTCTATAATTTTAGCTTATTTTCAATAAAATATGAGATAAGCAATAAAATTCTGGCATTGTTGGGTGAATATTTTAAAATATATTGGTATATAAAGAACATGAAGAGAAAAATTCATTTTATGGCATCCACTATTAAAATTCATGTTATAATATTTTCACATTAACAAATTTCATGGTTTCTACATCCACTCATTAAAACCAATGTTATAATATTTTCACATTAAACAAATTTCATAGATTTCAATATCCACATGAGTCTTTCAATCACATTAAAGAGCTCCTACCAACTTCCCATCATTTTTTTCTTCTAATGATATAAAAATATTTCCCTTTACCCCTTAAGGAAGAGGTGGCATTTGAAATTTAATCTTTTAATAACTCCTCAAGAATTGGTTTATTAAGAGCAAAATTTCAAAAAGAGATAAGATGTGAAAACAAAAATGCTAGAGGTAGCAAAGAATTATTTGAATAAGAACTCTAAACAAAACCAATTGATATATCACGCTGACATTTCAATTAGTAGGAGGACGTCAAACTAGGCCTTACCATTATAAGTTGTAAAACAATAAACATCTCCACTTTCATTGATCATGTTGTTTAAAATATGTGTAACTCTAGTTTTCAATAATGTTATAACCAACACAACCACACAAGTAAAAGTGGTTTATATATGTCAGATCCATTAGTTTTGAAATGTGGAAGATGTCTCCAATCAACATATGATGATGAAAAATTTTGTATATACTCATAGATAGAAAATAAAGAATGTAAATTGCACACCATGTTAATTGAGAGAAATTAACATGGTGTGCAATTTACATTCTTTATTTTCTATCGGCATGGTTAGTGTTGTGGATCTCCATTACTCATCATGGAAGGGTACAAATATCTTAATACTACTTACAAAATGAGGTAAGCCAATGTTGCATTTCAAAGGAACTAGGGGTATAAGGGATGTAATGTTATGGGAGTGATGAAGGCTAAACTAGAGCTTAGTGCTATATAACCTAATCCTTAACTTTTAGAATATCCTCATCCAATAGAATGAGTAACACCTTGGATATCTCAATGCATCTCATTGTTGGAGGCATAGATTAACCAACAAAAAAATAGGGTTAGAGATAGCCCTAAATAGCAAGTGAAGTGTTGGATTTGTTGGACTTCAATAGTGTAAATAGTGGGTGAAGGCTTGTTATTAGGAAAAGCAAGAAGCCCATTCATAAATGTATTTTAAGATCACAGATGGATGTGCGAGATCATCAGCCATACGGCTCAGTAGTTTGGGTCAGAATGTATGTAATCAGTTTGGAACCATTGTTAAGCAAAGAAAGAAGACAACAGCTGGTTTGTGATCAAAGCTGGAAAGCTTGTACATGACAAAATCTTTGACAAATGTATCTTCAAAGACAACCCATAGTTCCAAGATGAAGAAGGTACCAAAATTGTTGATCATTCAAATATTTCACTCTAGTTCAAATTTGAGTAGCATGGGTGTGGAATTTGAATCTGAAGATAAGGCAATCACATTATTATGTTCTTGGCCCTCATCATGGGATCATTTCGTTACATCTATTAGTTTTAGTCTGAATGTAAACCATTGAGTTTGAGGATATTGTTGGAGCTTTACTATCCTGAGGAAACAAGGAGGAAATCAAATCAAGAAACCTACATCCGAGGCATTGGTGGTCGAGGCGCACTGTAAAAGAGCAGTACTGTATCGTGAGGGATTTCTCTCTCGACCAAAAACTCAAAAGGCGTAAAAAAGCAAAGCTCATGTTGGTTTTGTGGAAAATCCCGACACCTGAAGAAGGATCATTGGCTTTACAACAAAACTCCAAAGAAGACCCTCAAAAGGAGATGAAGGAAGCAAATGAAACTGAAACAGGTTCAGTAACATGTTCAGGTATAGTTGATGAAGTTTAATCAATTAATACTGGTTCACGTAATGATCAACATTGGTTAATAGATTCCGGTGCTTCAAATCACACAGATACTGGTTTTATTAATACCATAGGATGATGGAGTTGCTTTCATATGGGTAATAATATTTCATCTAAATTTGTGGGGATTGGTAGCATCCGAATTAAAATGTTTGATAGAACTATTAAAACACTAACCGATGTAAGACATGTACCTCGATTAGGAAGAACCTAATCTCTTGGGAGTCTTGTGACATGAGGAGGCTACAAGACCATTGTTCAAGGTGGAGTTAAGAAAGTCTACAAAGGAATCCTACCGCTAAGTGAAAGCAAAGAACATTGGTAACTGCTTCATAGGAAGGGAGGATCAATTAGATCATGCCAGCCGTATCCTCGAGAGCCACGTTGATTCCGTTCTGACCAGGCATCAACGGCTACTTCGCGGCGCGAGCCAACAAGGATTAAAGGTGGCTTAACTCAATCGCAAGTTAACTTCCTTTAGCTTAAAGACTTCAAAGGATTTCCAAGCACCGGTGGGCTTATGGAAACAAAGAGGCGTAGATTTTAAACCGAAGATTACAATTCGAAGGAATCCTAGACTATATCCATTCCATGTTTGGCACCATCCCTAATATTCTATATATGGAGGATCATTGTATTTTGTAACTTTTATAGATGATTTCTAGGAAAGTGTGGATCTATATGTTAAAGAGTAAGGCTGATGTATTTCCAGTTTTCAAGCAGTTTAGAACATTAGCGGTACCAGCACCGTAGATCCTTACCAAATGAACACAATGGTGGGCTAATTTACTGGCCAATGGGGTTTGAGAATTATTGTAAGGAATTTGGGATCGAAAGGGCATAAAACAACGCCTATACTCCTTAGCAAAATGGGATCGAATTATTGATAGGAATTTGGGATCGATAGATCCTTTATCGTCCGTGTTGATGCGAGTAAAGAAGGACTAGGTGGGTGTCTTAACTCAAGAAGGACACGTTGATTTTTATGAGTCCCGAAATTAAAAAGAACATGAGTGAAACTACGCTGCCTCAAGCAATTTAGAATTGCTGGGACAGTAATACATCACTAAAAATGTGGCTTAATACTCACATAATGGCAGAGTCCCGCATTAATCGCATGCATAATAGCGAGTGAAATTTTCTTAGTCGCCAGGATCTTAATGCAAGGCAAGCAAGATGTCTAGCCTCTTTGAGAGAATTCAACTTTGAGGTAAGATATTAATCAAGGGTAAGGAAAATAAGGCAGCAGATGCCCATAGTAAAAAGTCCGTGGATTATTTGAAATAAATGTCAGTAGAGAAGAAAGTGATTTGGAACAGAGAATAAGGAAAACAGGTATTAACAATGAAATTACACTAAAATAATGGTATAATCACAAAACATTACCACAAGCTCAGATAAACCAAATCTGAGTATCAACAAAAATGGACTATTACTATTTAAAAACAAACTTTATATATGAGGATCTAATGAGTTAAAGATACCGGATGAAATGCATTAAAAATCAGACATTCGCAACCGAGGATACCTTGTAAAAAATGATAACAAATAATTTAGAAAAACTATTTTATCGTCACATGAAGGGCAGCAAAACAATAGAATTTTGGCTAGGTGTCAAGATCGCGCGAGCTTAAGGCCACCATCTATATCCAAAATTCTACTTACTACAATCCACTACCAAGACAGAATGGAAGTGGGAGACTATATCGTTGGATTTTATTATAGGTTTTCCTAAAAATCAAAAACATAATGACTCTATTATGGTTGTAATCATAACTCAGTAAGTTTGTACACTTCGACTCTTCAGAAAGTCTACTTTTAAAGCTATAAACATCAACAACATTTAAGAAAGAAATTCTGACCTATGTTCCTAAAATGGTGATTTCAGATAAAGACGTGAAATTTACATCTACGTTTTGGAAAAAATCATTCGCGGACTAAATACTCAATTTGAATTTGAATAAAAAAGCGAGGCAAGTGGGAGGACTACCAACACTTGAATTTGCATAAATAATGGGTACCCAAACTTCTCGCTAAGTTAAGCCCTTTCAGTACCATATATGAGATGGTTGCACGACTCCAATTAGTTGGCTAACCCTTGGATGATTAATCATGATAATTCAAAGATGCCCCAAGAAATGGAGAAATATGGTGGTAAGGAAGGTAAAATGTAAAACTTAAAAGAGGCAATGATGCAAGATGCCATGCACTTAAAAGAAGACTTGAATTTCAAGGGGAGATCATGTAATTTAAAAGTTAAAGTCCAAAGGGTTCACTCGCAATAAAGTGGGTTGGCCGGGGAAAATGTGAACTACTAAGTTAAACCCAGCTTTTGTGGGCCCTTTGATATACTAGATCGAATTGGACCCAGAGCATACCAACTTGCACTTCACGGACCCATGTTCCGCTAACGTATTTCAAGTTTCTTTATTGAAAAGGCTGTTCCATGACCCAATGCTAAGGAAGGATTGATTGAACTTGGTGCAGTGAATCAGAATAAGGAAGTTCCGTGTGGAACTCCTGCATTCTAGACCTGAGAGGAAATAACACTCGAACAAAGTCACTGTGGAAAGCGTGCAATGGAAGCTAATTCTGAACCCCAGGCCATTTTGGAGTTGGAGGGAGATTTGCAGGAATATCATCCAATCATGTTCCAAGAAAGGAAAAAAACACCGAGGATGGTTTTATTGATCTGGAGGATGTGTGACATCCTTAAAAATAGCATTTTGAAATCTACATTTATTAGGAAATATTCTCATTTCTAGCAAATTTACCTGAAAATTCCACTGGCGGCAAATTCTGAATTTTGAATTTGACAAATTGTAATTATTGGACGACATTGGGGAAAAGATCTAATCTACCCAACCAACTACTTCTGGCTACATTGTTCTGTAAGGAAACAAAAGACTTTTATAGGCATCACCGTGAGGAGAAATGGGAATACGTCCATGTTAAATTCAACTCACCATGACTCCATGAGGGGGAAATATGTTGTAACTACCCCGTAATGCATTGTTACAAGTGGAAAATCAGAATTTTGGCCATTGCATTCTAAAAATCAGGTATTTGTAAATATGTGAAAATTCCCAAGGAGGGAAAAAGACCTAGGGCAAGAATAATCTTGATATATAGCATATGTGAGGAGGCTTATCATTAATCACTTCAGTATGATGCAGCAGAGAAAAAGACTTTGGTTTTTGCTTCGTCAAGTGCTATGGGAACTCACGGTTGAGGGAGGTAAGGAGAAGACTTAAGGGAATGAGACATTGATGAGTGAGGAGTTCGAAGTTGGCCCCTCATGGATCTGCTACATGGGGTGCTAGGGGGGTGAAGACAAGTGGATTTGACCGCCTGCTCTACAAATTTGGGAGAAACGGTTGTTCCCTGCCCTCCAACCGTCCGAGATATGTTGGTCACTCTCTATATTTGAATGATTTTTTTATACCGATGTAGCGTACATAGTATTAATTCTAAGATCAACTATTCCTAAGAGTGAAAACTTGCCTGAATGCCGTTAAACTAAAAGTCAAACAGTTTCAACTAGTCTCCATGAAGCTCATTTTAACCATATAGATGTATGCTACCATTCTATTTGATATACCTCTTGTTCCAATATGGAAGAGTCCCTACTTTAGATTTTCCTACAGTTGTAATATGATAAAGTATAGGATTAAAGCATGACCATTTGTATAGGAACAACCCGATTATCATATTGATTGAACTGATAAAATGTTTTGGGATTTTCATCTATGATAGGAAATGGAATGGAAATAACGAATAGCATTACCAACCACTGTGTATTAGACATGACAGAGATAGAGTTATATCATAAGAAAGTATGCAACTAACGCAGATTTAAATAGACTTAATTCCTAGAAGAGTTTTCCACCAGTCATAAGATCTTATGCTGTTAAAATATTCAATTTTACTTTCAACTATATAAAAATAAAATGTCCAAAGTGGAACGAATAACTACCATAATGAGGGGATCCACGAAATGTTAATAAATTATACGAATGCGGTCATAAATGTATACATGTATTATCCATCGGCAATCATTACAGTAAATTTCATTGAGCTAGAAATTGGTTGTTTATAACTCGGCAAAGCCCACTGTGATTACAATTAATATGAATTTATAACAGCTATGCTGCACTCCATTGTGCACCAGTGCGGATGGTTGTATATATTTATATATATTAAAATAGTTATATATATGTATATAAAATATAAAAAATGTTCCGTAATTGTTTATGTCTAATTGATAGACTCATAACCTTTCCAATACCTAATTGCTATGGCCAATAGTAATTACGAGAATTTACACTTTCAGTACCCTTTTATTCTACTTTGAATTTGCAATGGTAAAGGTTTGAGTAAAAGCTACACGAATGAGAAAGAAATTTAATAGCGTATTATTCACATTATCTTTTAACATCAAACTCAAGTCCTGACGATTTCAATATGTTTAAGAGAAATAAAATCGTATTTATTTTCCTTTAATGTTTGAAACATAACATAACAATAACCCAAAAAAATCCTTTCTCTCACCAAGATAACTGTAAACTTCTCAAGATTGCAAAGACAAGTAATGTAGGTAAAACGTAATCTAATAATCTCTACTACTTAAAATTAATTCTTTAATCAGCATTTACACTGAAATACTTAGGCCGCCTTGAAAGGATAGGATGGAACCAATAATTTTAGAAGAATGGGGTGATTGCCTCCGCATCATTGTGTTGCCGAAACCCTCCACAAAGTAGGGAAAAACCATTACAATTTATTCAATAGATATAAGATGATCAAAGTTTGGAAAAAAAAAAATAGGAAAGTTTCCAACTAGACAAAGTAATTTAATCCTTGTGCTGGGAGGGACAATACCTTTGCCATTGTGCTAAGACGTACCTTCCGTGACCAAAAGAGGGAAGAGGGTTTCTGAGACTTCCCTCATGGGTACTCCCTCGCGAAAGTCAAAAGGCCCTAATGTTAAAGGATGAATACCAAAATAATTCAAGGAAATTTTTTCAGGGAATAGCACATGTATGATGATCATAAAGAGATAAGAAGGAGTCAAGGATGGAAGCATAAACCAATGTAAATTTTAACACAAGAAGGAAGGATTGGTCCAGGCCAACAGAGTGTCACCACAAATCGATCGAATAACACCAGTGGATTTGTTAATTAAAGACAGAGATTACAGGATCAACCCTGTGCTGAGAGGAAATGAACACCAAAAATGAATGACCTTGGTAAAACAATCAGACTTATAAGCAAATAGGTACCAAAGAACCAACCCCGATTATTCCTAATATACGACACATGATTTCAAACTGTTAGTCTAAGGTTAAGCCGACTCTTAACCTTCGATAACTCGAAGAACCCTTTAAATCTTTCAGAACTAAGAAAACCCTATCATGGTCAAGGGAGGAAACTCGAAATTGGGAAATCCACGAGAGGTAACAATCTTCTCTACGACCGAAGGTCTATTATTCACTTAAGTAAAGAAAAAAACCCAGATATGAAACTATGACAACTAAAGGACTAGACGACTAAAGAAGACGGGCCCAGTAACAAGAGTTCAATCCAAAATAGTATGCTCTGGAGACATAATTATAAAAGACATCGTGATAAGTTCTTCCACAAGAGGAAAATGGCTCGGTCTCGAAAGAGTGACTAGCACAGATAAAGGGTAAACAATGGAAGAACCTGAGCATTGCTAGGGTAATGTTGACGCCATGCTACTACAGTAACCGCAAAAGTAAAACCCATAATGCTACCAAGGAAAACCGACCAAGGGACTGGAGGATGTAGGACTCTTCTTGACGATACGAAAAAAAAAAATTCGGATGCAAACCGAGTAACGCCTAAGGCCCACTTACTCGTGATATAGCCGCTCATTTGGTAGCCTCTCCTGTTTCTCTTCCAGCACCCAGAACAAAACCATAAACGGCGAACCACCGCCACCAGCGCCAGAATGAATGCCAAACGGAATGTCCAACACCCAGCGGGAATGAAACACTTTAACTCCAGAATAACCCTTCCGAAGTATAATGGTGGACTTTAGAATCCGCACCGCCATGCAGCATGGTAAAGGTCAATAAATGCAACAAGTATTGCTGTTTAGTAATTCCGGAATCCCATCGACTATCCGTGATATCTGAAACGTCGCGAAGCGCTAGCTACAAAGATATACTCCATCCACGTTGCTCTAATATTACTCATGTATAAATTTACTTGTTATAGTGTTTCATTTGTTGCAAAATCTGGTTGATAGAATCTCGCAATCTTTCACCTTTATTCTATTATCTCGCGCAATCTTAACACTGTAATGGCCGAAATGATATTCAGCCATTTCGAATGGCTATTTCAACTTCATTAATTCAATTTTATAGTGGTATATGAGAATGTATAAATCAGAGGCTCCTGCATAGAGGCGATTCATCTCAATGCAATACAGGAGTTCTAGGTAGGTACACCTCCGCATTGCAGCGATCGAATTCTATATGTGGCACTACCGGGTAAAATCAAGGCTCATGCATATATGACCATCTCACTAGCGATATGGTTCTAGGTATAATTCCCCATATCAAGTATGATGTAAACTCTCAAAGTCGTAAAGCATATATTGAGCATTAACTTTTCCAATGAAAGTAAACGAAGATTCCCAGTTATCTACTTATATAAGATGGATAACGAGAAAGTTAAGAAAGTGAACCTACGTTAAAACAAATGAAAGAAGCGCATGGATTATTAGATTGCTGCACAAGTATGGCGTAACGTTCCACCGTTTCTTGTGATTGAAAGCGGAGTAACTCAAATGTAATCTCTTAATTAAAAAAAATTATGTAAATATTGGGTACGTTTAGCACGGCCCAAAAGGTGATGCATTCCTATTGGCCAAAACACTCTTATTTAATATCCCTTCTTTTGTAATTAATGTCACCAACGGATGGTTCGGAGTTCTATTGTTTTGACTACTCTATTGTGGTGCACCTTGAATTCTAGCAAATTATCGAAAAACTGTTCGTTAAAAGTTGATTATTATTAATTTCTGAGCTCTTGTCATTCGACAAAGATGAATAATTCTGTACCCACATCATCTTTGGAGTGTGCCTCTAATTCTTCTCGTCGAAAAATTGTTGTTTTAGATTCTCCCAATGATGGACCATCAGAAGGAATGAACATTGAGGTTGAAATGAAGAATATACAAGCTGAAAGCTTTATATGGGACAAGTTAATAACTCTAAAAAATGAGCATGTCAAAGGAATACACAGAGAGGCATTCAATGAATCCAGTGACTTTGATGAAACAATTGGTGGAAATGGTGCGATCCCAAGATCTTTGTGGTCAAAAGCTTCCGATGGCAGGCAATTAAATTAATCGGGGATTGAGCAATGGAATCGCGGAAAGTTCACTGGTTGGCGGTTTCGGATGTATTTTGGTGCATAACAACCTTCCAGATTATAACGCTGGAAGTCGAAAACACATGGAGGTAATGAGGAAATACCAGCAGCATGTGCATTAACGGTGAGCACCAACTGAATCTGAAAAGGGATATAATGTGGTGTTGTTGTTTTGAACTTCTATATGATAATATTGTACAGTGTGCGGATGGCCATCTATTTTGTTTTCGATGTCTACAGAGGCAGGTAGAAGAAAACATATATGGGAATTTGAAAGCACAAGGCTCTCTGCCTTGCATGACTACCGATGGCTGCAAAGAGTCAATTCCTGTGTCCGAGGTTCGGAGGGCTCTACCAAATGATGTCATTGAAATATATGAATAGCGCCTGGGCCTGGAAGCTATAATTCATTCCAAACTGTTAAACTTGGTTAATTGCCCATTTTGTGGCATTCCATGCGAAGTAGACAAGTGTGTGTAGAAGTTTTCGACTGTCCAAACACTAAATGTTTAATGGCATCATGTATCCATGCAAGGAAGCGAGTCACGTACCATTAAGCTGTGAAGAGAATGAGAAAATATCTGGGACCGCTCCTCGTAGAAAAATTGAAGAGAGGATGACAAAAGCCGTGATAAGAGAATGTAAAACTTGCAAGGCAGAGATAGTAAAGCTGGATAGATGCAATAGGCTGACCTGTAATAGGTGTAGAACCACAATGTGTTACGTTTGCCGACAGACCCTTTCGTCCGGTTATAATCATTTTTGCGATCATTGCTATAGGCGAGAACAAGGGAAACCCTGACAAATATGCAACAATAAGTGTAGATTGTGGGAGAATGAGGTAGTAGATAATGTGGCATTGGTTGCTAAGGAGGAAGCATTGAGAGAATTGGTAGACAGGGTACCCAACTTGCTTGATCCGAAAATTGGACCTCTGGAAAAGCAAACACAACTGCCCAATCCGCTTCTGCGACTGCGAGTAGCCCAAGATGGGGAAGCTGGGCTAGTACAACAGCTACAACATTTAGATCAGGATATTGACGAACAGCTTGCAAACGTGTTTATACCCCACCTCCACAACATTTTTTGAGACGTGTTAATCGGCTTGCAAAAGCTGACGAACATCGAAGGATACATCGAAGGATACATCGCTGAATTGTAGGAGGAAGAAACTATGATGAATGGAAATCTCCAACTTATGTAACGAGCAAAATGATTTTCCTTCCAAGTAATTTGATCAACTTGCATATTGGTTTTAATTTTTGTATGCTACGTTTGCCGACAGATCATTTTTTCCGTCATTGTGATACGCGAGAACAAGGGAAACCCAACTTGCGTATAAGAAAATTGGACCTCCTCTGGTAAAGCAAACACAATGAAGGCCACGAAGTTGAATTTGAGGACCTCTACCTCCAACTGCTACTACAACAGCTTTTCCTTCTAACAACAACAACTTGGAAATCACCCACGTATATAACGAGGAAATTGATTTTCCTTCTAAGTAATTTGATGAACTTGCATATTGGTTTTAATTTTTGTATGCTACACAATAGAATTACTAGCTTTTTTTTAGAATTATTTATAATAATAAATTTGTATATGCACGGTCTTAAATTTGTATAATAATGGCTTTACCATTACATTAAAGATTTTAAGATTTATATAAGGATGGCTTCACAATTAAAGATTTTAAGATTTTGGTAAAAAGATTGGTAGTGATGGTGATTATTGTTTTATTTATATAAATTATCTATATGAATTTTGCACTAGAAAAGCTCTTTTATGCTTAAATAATAAGACTAAGGGAGTTCTAATTGGATAGTTCACAAGTCACAAGATTTGCTAAGGTTTAGCAAATAGGGTAGTAAGTTCAATGGGCTTGATTGTGAGGTAGTAAGTTAAGTAGGCCTCATTATGGGGAAAAATTCAAGTCAAGTGATTGGGATGGGAGACCACCTCTTAAGTCAGATTAATGACTTACTGTAAGCATTTAATCCCAAAAAATGATATCTAAGAATAATAGAAATTAATTTGTTTATTTTTATTTTTTTTTAGTTTATTTTCAATAAAATATAAGATAAATTTTACAAATTTAAAGGTTCATAATTATTATAAATATTTGAAAATACACATATAAATAAATTAGTTGAGAACATAGAAACCACTTCACATAAAAAGAAAATTATTGTATCCACTATTAAAATTCATATAAAAAACCAATTATTGCATCCACTATTAAAATTCATAATACTCAATATCCACATAAATTTGCATAGAGTGTTTCAGTCACATTTAAGAGTTTCCTAACAATTTCATTATTTTTCTTGTAATGATATAAAAATATTTCCCTTAAACATTTGGGAATATGTTGGATAATTATTAGTATTGTTTGGATAATTTTTTATAATAGTAAACTTGTAAAGATTTTGATAAAGAGTTTCTAGTGATAGTTTGATTTTTTCATCTAAATAAATTTTGAAAAGAAAAATAGAAACTAATTGGTTTATTCCTTCACAATTACATTAAAGATGTTGGTAAAGAAGTTAATAGTGATGGTTTGATTGATTTCATCTAAATAAATTTTGAAAAGAATAATATAAATTAATTGGTTTATTCTATAATTTTAGTTTATTTTCAATAAAATATGAGATAAGCATTAAAATTTTAAAATTTTAAGTATTGTTATGAATATTTTGAAATACATATGTAGGTATATAAAGAACAAGAAGAGAAAATTATTTTATGGCATCCACTATTAAAACTCATGTTATAATATTTTTCACATTACACAAATTTCATGGCTTTCAATATCCACTATTAAAATCCATGTTATAATATTTTTCACATGAAACAAATTTCATGGATTTCAATATCCACATGGAGTATTTCAATCACATTAAAGAGTTTCCCACCAACTTCATCATTTTTCTTCTAAGGATATAAAAATATTTCTCTTAACCCTCAAGGAAGCGGTGGAATTTGAAATTTAATCTTTTTAATAACTCCTCAAGAATTGGTTTATTAAGAGCAAAATTTTCAGAAAGAGATAAGATGTGAAAACAAAAATGCTAGAGGGAGCAAAGAATTATTTGAATAAGCACTCTAAACCTTAACCTCCTCAAACAAAATCAATTGGTATATCATG
>SNQJ01S0062896.1:33091-74377 GCA_010110895.2 Picea sitchensis
TGAATGTTATATTGAATGTAGTTTAGGTGGTTAGGACGAATAGTTGTTAGTCTTTCATTCATGTTTAATTCCTTGTAAATAAGATGTGATGTTTTTAATGAATTTATATGATGTTCTTGTTGTTGAGATTTTAATATTTCAAAAATGTTGGGTCTTTCTATATTCTTTGACAAATTTCAAAAGAATTTTTAGTAGATACACTAAATAAACTCAACCACATGACAAAAAAAATAATAATAAATTTTAAATTTAAATTTATCAAATATTCAAGAATAAAATCAGATCTTTCTAATCTAAATGTAAATATCAAAATTTAAATTTAAAACAAATTTACACAAATTCATAAAAAAATAATATATTTAAAAAATAAAATATAATTTTATAACATAAATAAAGAAACGAAATCAGAAATAAAAGAAATTTATAATATTAAAAGTCATTTTAAAAACTTCAAAGACTTGTAAGATTGTTATCCTCCGTCATGGAGAGGGTTCACGTTTGGAGTAGACTCCATGTTTACATTAATTAAAAAACCTTTATTATGACAAATTTCGCTAATGGTCTAAACCATCCACTTTCCTCCATCCATCTTTATCTTTTTCATATTTTTAGAAATTATTAAATTTATTATTAATAATTTTCTATTATCATTAAATACATTTTATTAATAAGCTTTTATTTGTTAATTATTATTATATTATAATATATTTTTTGTAAAGTCTTCCATGATACTTATTGAGGGTTTTTTGGTAGATTTGCGGACGAAACAGAGAATGAGCACAAGGAAGAAGCCATTAGTTAGGCGAACGAAGAGGCCTGGGTTGTTGATGTTTTGATAGTTGTGGGAGGTATTAACCTCCACATGTAACCTATGACTTAGAATAGAATATCTTGAAAGTAAGTCAACCATTAAACGGATGTGTGGAAACCCTAGAAGACAAGTCGGTCTAGCAGAATAAATAATATTAGAATATTATCCTCCATAAATACAAGTTGGCTCCATAAGAAAAAGATAAACAGAAAATATAATTACGAGAAAGTCAAGTCGGCCCACCCAAAAAAGTCACTCGACAGATTAATATAAATAGATGATGTTTTAGCTCATTTGGATACCCAGTTAAAGCGCAAGTCTTGTGGAGAGCTTCAGTTGCAGCTGCAACTGCACCTGTAAGGATGAATAAGGGTGTATCGTCATCGCTTGGTCTTGGTCTCTCTCTAGCGCTATCAATTGATTCTCTTGGTGATATTTTTGCTAAGTATGGCGCAAGTTTGAGAGAGTAGTGCAGTTGAAGCTGTTGCACTTGTGTATGACACTTATTCTGTGGATATGGGGACTCTCTCTTGTGAGTTACCATTGGAGAAGGAGCGCTCTACTTGTCTTGAGTTGTTGTTGCGGTTAGAAGCTACGGTTTATTTGTTGGTTTTAGACTAGGCTTGCTGGAATTATTCTAAGTAAAGATAAGTGTGCTTGGGGTGTCATATGTGAATGCCTATGGTTGGGTGACAATGATGTGACATTGTCTATGGTTAAACGAGCATACCAAAATTTTAACATGGTATCATTTATGGTTTCCTTCGTAATAGTCTAATCGTTTGAAGGAAGATCCTCAGTTTCCGCCATTGTCAAGCTCATTGAGAACTTACTAAACTCACTAGGAAGGTCACCTAAGTAGGGCATATCTCTTCCCCAAATAAAATATGCAAATTTCTGAAGTTGACAAATTAGGGTTTCCTCATAAAACCCTAAGTCTACAGTGTCATTTCCTTCGTGTCAATTCTTTCATGCCAGTTGCTTCATGTCAGTTGCAGTGCCAGTTGTAGCACCAGTTGCAGTGCCATTTGCAGCACCACTTGCAGTACCAATTGCAGTGAAAATTCATGTGAAGTGTTGGGACTAATTTTTTGTTGTCCTACTGTGCCTTACCCTAGCACATCTCCAATTACCTTTAGATTACATGTTGGAGCACCTTTGAAGTTTTAAGGTTTGTCATTTCTTGTCATTGTTTCCGAATGGAGCCACTACCTGTTGATGGTGTCAAAGGTGTGTGTGTGTGTGTGTATATATATATATATAAACGGTATCACTATTTTGAGTGTGATTGAAAGAGAAGGGATCTCTTACAATCGTATATCTAGAGGGATCTCAAACCAAACACTTTCATAGGAACAACGCACTCCAGGTTTGATTTTTTTCACATGCCTCTAATTGTTATGGCATTATTGTATCCTATGAACATCTAGTTGTATTTTTATCTATTAAAATTATAGTATCCTATGTTCAAATTTAAAATTACAAGTTGACCCTAGTCAAAGTATTAGATTGATTAAGGTTGAGATATTAGAGTTTATTTGCATTATATTCTCTAACTCTTATTTATGTCAAGAAAGCATATTGTCTTAAGTACGAAACGGACGAGTTGAAGAGAATACTTGTCCTTTTGAGTGAAGGAGACTAGGATGAAAATCAACGACACTTGTTATTGAAGTTAAGACTGAGGTTCCAATTTTTATTGATTAAAATAATAAGTTTCCAATTCGCACATATCAATTAAGGATATTCAAAAAATTAAAACCAATATACAAGTTGATCAAATCACTTAGAAGGAAAATCAAAAGTTGCAGATTTCCATTCATCATAGTTTCGTCCTCGTCCTCCTGCAATTCTTCGGCTATGTATCCTATGTATCATGTTCGTCACCTTCTGCAGAAGCGGATTGGGCAGTTGTGTTTGCTTTACTAGAGGAGGTCCAATTTTCTGATCAAGCAAGTTGGGTACCCTGTCTACCAATCCTTTCAATGCTTCCTCCTTAGCATCCAATGCCACGTTATCCGCTACCTCATTCTCCCACAAACTACACTTATTGTTGCATATTTGGCAGAGTTTCCCTTGTTCTCGCGTATAGCAATGATCGCAAAAATGATTATAAGCGGGTCTGTCGGCAAACGTAACACATTGTGAATCTACACCTACTACAGGTCAGGCTATTGCATCCATCCAGCTTTACTATCTCGGCCTTGCAAGTTTTACATTCTCTTATCACGGCTTTTGTCATCCTCTCTTCAATTTTTCTACGAGGAGCGGTCCCAGATATCTTCTCATTCTCTTCACAGCTTAATGGTACGTGACTCGCTTCCTTGCATTGGATACATGATGCCACTAAACATTTAGGGTTTGGACAGTCGAAAACTTCTACACACTTGTCTACTTCGCATGGAATGCCGCAAAATGGGCAATTAACCAAATTTAACAGTTTGGCATGAATTATAGCTTCTTGGACCTGGCGCTGTTCATATCTTTCAATGACATCATTTGGCAGAGCCCTCTGAACCTCGGACAAAGGAATTGACTCTTTGCAGCCATGGGTATTCATGCAAGGCAGAGAGCCTTGTGCTTTCAAATTCCCATATATGATTTCTTCTACCTGCCTCTGTAAACATCGAAAACAAAATAGATTCCCATCCGCACACTGTACAATATTATCAGATAGAAGTTCAAAACAGAAACACCCACATTCCATATCCGCACCCCTACTACAGATTCAGATCGGTCTTCCTGATTTATACTTGCTGCTGGTGCCATTTCCTCCATTACTGCTCCATGTGTTCCATTCCGCATTATAATATGGAGATTGTCAATGCCTGCCATATCAGAGCTTTCTGCTCCCTGTCTTTCATTCTGCATTATAATATGGAGATTGTTAATGCCTGCCATACCAGAGCTTTCTGTTTCTAAAATCTTAGGACACGCACCATTTCCACCAATTGTTTCATCAAAGTCACCGGAGCCATTGAAGGCCTTTCTGTGTATTCCTTTGACATGCTCATTTTTCGAGTTATTAACATGTCCCATATAAGAGCTTTCAGCTTGTACATTCCTCGTTTCGACCTCAATGTTCATTCCTTCTTATGGTCCATTATTGGAAGAATCCAAAACAACAATTTTTCCATGAGCAGAATTTGAGGCATACTCCGAACATGATGTGGGTACAGAATTATTCATTTTTGTAGAGTGACAAGAGCTCAGAGAATTAATAATAATCAACTCTTAACGAACACTTTTTCGTTAATTTGCTAGAATTCCACGTGCACCGCAACAGAGTAGTCAACACAATAGAACTCTCAACCATCTCGTTCCGTTGGTGACATTAATTAAAAAAAAAAAAGATATTAAATACCTTCACACCTTCTGGGCCGACCTGTGGGTGTATGAATTTTGGCCAAATAGAAATGCAACCCCACATTTTTGTTGAACCATTGGGTGCTACGCTAGCAAAATAAGGCCACCTGACCAAAAGATGATCTATCCATTTAGTAGGTTGTCTTCCTCCTCATATCCAAGGGGGCAATTCCTCATATTCAACGCGGCAATTGGGTAAGCCCAAGGAAAGTAATTGGGTAAACGAGGTAGCTAATATTTAGGTGGTGGAACTGTAGACATTATTACTTAACTACTATACAATTTTTAATTTTAAGAGGTTAAAAATTTGTTTTAGTGGAGTACGAATAAGCATACTCAAAATCAATTATATGAAAGGTTTTGAAAATTGTAAGATTATATACTTAACTGTTATACGTATTTATGTTTATTATTTTTTATTTTAGGTTGTCAATTTATATTTAATTTGTCTATTTTAAGCTTGTTTTGAAAATAATTTTTTTTTTTTTTTTTTTAAAGTATTTGGTTTATAAGTGATGCAGATAGCTACACTCGACTTAGTCAACAAGAGCTTAATACCAAGAGCCCCTGAGGACAACATTTCTTGATTTCTAGTTGTTTTAATTATTAGTTATTGATGTGTATAACCTACAATTGCATCTTTTAAGCCTTAGCGCTATGGACGTCATTTCTTGATTTCTAGTTGTTTTAATTATTAATTATTGATGTGTAACATAAAATTGCATCTTTTAAGCCTTAGAGCTATGTGCAACAGTGGTTTATTATTTCTTTCTCATCCCATGGGCTATAAGAATATTATTTGGAGCCATTGTTTTTGGCCATTTGGGTAGCATAATAAATTAAGCCATTTTTCCTTTAGGATTTCCTATTTGTTCTTCTCTCGTGTCATTTTCTTTTTTCTTTTTTTTAGAGGGTTTGACTATTGTTTAGGTTGTATGATGAGGGTTTTAGGATGCGTTTGGGTTAATGTTTGAACATGCTTCGTGATTTTCCCGTGTGTTTCGTTCATTTATTGTTTTAGCTGTATATATGATGCATGCGAACCAAAGGAAAACACATCTCCCTAATATGTATTGTGAGGAAAAAACAAGAAATGCAATAATATTTTGGACAGAGATAAAATAGTCATCAATAACATCTCATGGATCGCATGCACAAATACATCGAGAGTTTCGGGAGCTCATGACTGTTGCATGAAAACTCACCTTGATGGATAACTCGTCTTTATGGATATACTCTACAGATCAAACTATCCCAAACTGAGTGCCCCGGCCTCTAGGTTGCTCTTGGAAATTTTTGCACTGAATATATGCTCTCGATGTCACCCCCTAGGGGTTTGTGCACCTCCTAGGCCGTGTGAGTGCGTCCTAGTGATCCCACCAATGAAATATGATGATGTATATCTCGAAATGATCATCATGGTTTCCTCTGTAATGACTTAGAAGGGTTTCCTCGGATCTGGCCTAGAATACCCCTTGGAACCCTAATTTCACTTACTCAAGAGTTGTGCACTATCTTCTTGTTTGTTGCACTCTGAGAGATTCCACCGTTAGGAACTGATGACTCATGGCTCAAAAGGAGGGCCTTGGCTAGCTCTCAAATGGGTCAGCAGGAATCTGCGAGATAATCCTATGTCTCGTGCGGTTACACAAAACCCTCTCTGTAACCCTTGCGCCCTCCCTCGATGAGCTATGCAATCACCGTAAACTGGATCTCCTGAATAACACGATGCAATACATGGATGGAATCTCCGATAGGCTAGGTTGTGTCTCTCAACACCGAAATCGATCAATGGTGGTGGTTTCCTCCAGAAATCCACAAAAACACAAGGGGGTCGATTTCCTCATCCTCTCGAAACTATCTCAACATCAAATCACAACATAATGAGGAATTAGGTCGAATTCCTCCCTTTATAATCTTCTCGATATAAGTCTCCGTTGACATTTCTTAAGCTAAGAACGTTTCCTCCTAAGGTGAGTAATTAATTAATTAAGTCTCCCCTCGACACGTTTTCATTCTATTTCTCTGTTTACTTTAGCTTAAGCGACTCTTCCTATGCTTTTTGTGTTAATTCATCGTTTAGATACCAAATCACCCTTATTTACCCACTTTTTTCTTCTTTTGTGGTGGATTCTATTCTATGGGAACAAATAGACTACTAAGTCACTCTGTTGTGGCCTACTCTTGGGAACGAGACATCACACTCCTCCTTTCTCAAGATCTCTTGTCCTCAAGAAACATCTCTCTTGGGTGGTGCAAAATGTGCTCTCCCTCCCATGTGGAATCCTCCACTCGAAGTCCCATAAATCTAACCAAGCACTCCTTGATGACCCTGCTCCTTAACCTGCGCTCTCTCTGCTCAAGCACCTCCTCTGACACTATCTCCAACTGACCCTCCTCATCTAAGGGTTGGAACACCTCTGAAATGTTGATTTGTCGTACCAATTCCTTTTTAAGGAAAGAAATGTGAAAGACATTATGAATAATGATACCCTATGGTATCTCAAGCTCTTATGCCACCTCACCTACCCTCCTGGTGACTCTGCATGGCCCATAAAATTTTGGCTTCAAATTTTCTGCTCCACTCCTCTTCAAGGAGGTCTTCCTATATAGTTTTAACTTTAGAAAAAGGAAGTTTTGTACCACGAAATTGCGCTCTATCCTCTGCATATCTGCATAGATATTCTGTTGGTTCTGATCTGCCTGTAACTTTTCCTTCATTGCCCATAGGATCCTATAGCTTTCCACCACGTAATCTTTGGCCCCTCAGACCCCGCTATCCAATCAAGTCCTCCAAACCAAATCAAATACGTCACATCCAATAAAGTCACACATTATCTGACATATTGTCACGTCTTAAAACAGTGTGTTGGATCAATCTGTTTAGACACACCCCATAGAGTCCTCCCCTCCATCACATCTAGTAATCATTACCTTACATTTAACCCTGACACAACTAAGACATTTATCCTTCTCCACATTCAAGACAATACCATTCAATCTCTTGACATCCTTTTCACTCATTATTTCTAGATTAAAGACTAGCTAGCCCCTATTACACCTACTAATGAAAACCAAAAGAAGCTCAAATCTTGCAACTTTGTGTAGCACCTACAACTTCCCAAAAATAACCATGTCCATCTCCATATTATCTTGGTTTTACAACAACATGGTCCTCCAATACGAATTGATATGCCTTCTACAATATTGTTTTCCAAAAAACCCTTTCAAGACACTAAGATTGTGACTTTTCTCCACTTGATCGTTTTGATTTTATCCCAGGTCTCACTTGCCAAAATTACGTAGGCCTTTCTATGATTCTAACCATAATACCTATACTCTCTTCAAATATGATAAATTATATATATATATATATATATAGAGAGAGAGAGAGAGAGAGAGAGAGAGAGAGAGAGAGAGATCTGTTTTGCATCTCTCTTTCCTAGACAAGGATGTGTAGTAAGTGTGTCGGTTTTCAATGCTAGCAGTGCATGGTGTTGGCTCTAGGCTACGATATGTGATTTTTCCCTCTTGAACAGTATCATGACCATTGTGGGATATGTATTTTCACCTGTTTCTCTCACATATCTTTTTTTTCAGCATGTGGTAGGTTAACTTATGGTTGCCACTCAAAACTAGTTTCACTTGTTGACAAGCCATGTTGAAGGTGGAATCGACATTTGTTACAAGCATTGCCTCCTCAGCATCTCGATGGTGAAAATGGTTATTTTCTTTGTCAGTGGACATGTGATGTTTTTGTTCAGAAGGAAGTGTGAAAATGCGATCGTGTTGTGCACACACAATTTTTTTTAGGTTGTGATATGTGAGTTTGTGTTTCTTGGTCGAGCTCCCTTTCACCTCATGATGATCAGTTGTACAACTTAGAGGTATAGAAGGAAGTGTACCAATGTATTTATTTCTTTCATGTATGACCTTTTTCAAGTTGTGATAAGTCAGTCTTTGTTTTTTGTTTAAGATCTAAATGGCCTAGTGACAATTGGGATGAGTTTCATCCTGATTAGACAATATGCAACACTTATGCAGATTCGATGCGGTTTGGGTGGCATGGAAAGTGGATATTGAACTGGAAGTATTTCTTATCAAAGGTTGATAATGGATGTGTGGAATATCTTTTTTCGATGATATGATGTGACTTGTTTGATCGTAGTTTGAATCAATACAGTAGCAATGGACAATACCATCTGATAGGGTTGGACAGACCTGGATATTTACTCTGAATATGATAGATATCGATTGTAAACAGAATGTGTCACCCTCTATATTTCCTTTCTCATATGGCATTGCCATGTTTACAAGGTATTGTTTCCAACTTCCAATTGTCGGCATACTTTCTATGAGATATGGTAAAAGGTGTTGATGCAAGTAGTTAAACACATGTTGACTACCACCTATAATTGAATTGCAAAATGATTTCACAGTGTAAAGGCGCAGTGAGTGCGCTTCAAACTTTGTTTATATCAAATAGCAAATTGCATTGAATAGACTATCTCCACAAGTATATGTAATAGTTGTGTCTATGTGCATTCCATGGGAGTGTATATGATGCTTAATTCATTTCCAATGTGATTGAAGATCTTTTCAGGTGAGGGAAAAGTAAATATCAAGTCCTCCAATATTGCATATGGATAATTTTTTATAGAGTATTTGTTCATAATGACCACTTAGAGGATTGGCATCATGGAACAAGATGCAATATGGATCCCTATATGTAGTTTTGTTGAATAGTAGATATTGTTTTTCTTGTTAATGACCAAAATCCAATTGATATATTCAGACACTTGCTGAGCCATCGTATACAAAATGTATCTCCCCAAATTCCCTTCTAATGTGGAGGCAGAGTTGTAGATACAGACAACCACATATTTTAAAAGAAAAATTACATACTGACATCATGTATTCCATGCAATTGGAAAATAAAATTAGATGCCAATTCATATTGATACGAATCTAATGCCTCAACGTTGTCATTTTCTAAAAAGACCAAGAAATGACCTATCAATCCATTGCGCAGCTCGGTCGAGGAATAACAGAAATGCAATAGAACTTGAAATGCATCAAAGAGGAAATTTCCCACAGTATACGAGAATGCATCTAATCTAAAAAGGCCATTTCCATGCAATGTCTGGTCGATGTTGCCATGTACAATGGAGTCTGTATCTATTTGATAGCACTCAACATCTATTACCTGCTTCATCTTTTAAGTTGTGATTTTCAAGCTGTTTCTTAGCTATGTTTAGATAATATGGTAATAGCAACAACAAAAAAAGATAACTATAAGTACGAAACTGAATACCAATTTTGCTATGTATCCTTCAACCTTTTTCGTTTCAAGTTCAATGCTCCATGGTTGCTATATCATATGAAAAACAAACAAATCTATAGTTAGGTCTCAACCATATAGAAGAAATAATGCAAATTAAACAACACTATAAATTTGCTCAATACAAAGACCGAGTATTAAGACATATAATTTTTGAACTTATTTTAGTTGTGCATCTTATAAGTGTTTCAGTAGCCATTGTATATAGCTTTACAATCCTATTCATCATTTAATTTCATCCCCACTCTTCACAAATCAACACCAAATAGATATGAAATGACTTGTTGATGTCTCCCACTCAAAAAACCCACATAGATGGTCTGTGGGATAAACAAAAGAGGAAGAATCAGGTATTATGATATTTTACCACAGGAACGGAACCAGTACATAACACAACTTCTTAAGGTTTCAATTATCTTACAAGATGAAGACTTGATATTCTAAGATGTTTCAATTATCTTACAAGATGAAGAATATATTCTAAAATTGGGCACTGGGAAACTCATCTTGAAACAGATCAGTGAACTGTCCATTCAAGTTACAAAGAATCATTTCCACAAGACAAGGTCCAAATGTGAAAATGGTCATGGAAGATGCTTTGGAAGACCCAAAGTCCAGCATAAAACTAATATCTATATGTGTTTTTTCCTCAGAGAATAAAATCTTGCCCTCTCATAAACTACAAAGAAGGGATGGCAAGGTCCTCGTAGATGTTTTCTCCATAATGAAAACTATGAATTCGTTTAGCAAATCCCTTTGCATTTCCATTTTCCAAAGAGATATGGTATCATGTCCATGACATGAAAGTGGGCATATGTGATTGGAAGGGGACAACCTTAAAAATGCACTAAACATATGGTTTCAGGAACATAAAGATGAGGAAAATATCCCATTTCATTTTTTGTATGTCAGTATGGTTGTGACAAAGGTGGGTTTTGTATTCATCATTTACATGCAAAAGAGACAATCTTTTGTGTTCAACACTTCTTGGGGATAGCAATACATTCATGTTTCTTTGATCCCAGTATTCACATACAAGGATTTTATGTAAGAGCATTTTCACTCAAGTATTATTTCTAGTTTTTTTTTTTACATTTATTTTTATTTTCAACACTTCCTAGTATTGAAAATTCTTACCTGCAAATAGTAAACAACAAACAACGAATAGGAATGAAACCATGGTACTGAAACTTACTTGTCAATGGGGAACGACAGAAGCGTGGTTCCAATTGTCGGTGCATAATCTCTACCCTGCAAACTGCAGTGATAGGTCCAACTACGGATGCAGAACACCAACCTTGCAAAGTTGAAACAAACAAGGGTGCAGGATTTCAACCCTGCAAAGTGCAAGAATAGGTCGAACTGCGGGTGTAGGACTTCAACCTTGCAAAGTTGAAGAAAACAAGAACAAGCACCAAACAACAAACTAGTGAACAAGCACCAAGAGGTCCAACTGCATCTGCACGACCTCAACTTTGCAAAGTTGAAGCAAAGCATCCAGCAAACCAACAAGCAAGTAGCAACCAGTGAGCCAGTAACGTCGGTGGAGAACAATATTGCACAAATTCACTGCAGACAAGATTGTATCCAAAAATCAAAGGAAAATGTATTGTGACAAGCATATTAAGTAAACATTTAAGGCCGTCAGGCCTCTTAAGTAAACATTTAGGGTTGTCACGATTGTTTAAGGGCCTCGCGCTATGTAATCCTTCCAAGGACTAACAAAAATACTTTTGTTAGAAAATCATTATCATACTAATATATCTATTTTATTAAGATTTATTAATAAAAGAGATAAAAATTATGTAAATTTATAAATTAAGATTTATTAATAAAAGAGATAAAAATTATGTAAATCTCTATAATATATAAATCAAAATAAAGTACATAAAAAGGTTTAGGTTAGATCTATAAAAAGAAAGTGTAATTAAGATAACAACTAATGTAATGTTGATGAAAGATTTTTAAAATTTTATTTCTATTTTAATAATAAAATATCTTAAGAAAATTTTCATAAAAAATTGATATTTTATTACTATAAAATATAATTTATTAATTTTGTTTACTTCAAAATCATAATACAAAATACAAAATAAGATTGCTTTTGTTACACACTCATTATCATACTAGTATATCTATTTTATTAAGATTTATTAATAAAAGAGAGAAAAATTATGTAAATTTATAATATATAAATTATATTGTACATAAAAAGTTCAGATTAGATTAAAAAAGATAGTGTAATTAAGATAACATTTAATGTCAATGCAAAAAATTGTTGGAAAAAATTTAAATTTTTTTAAATAAAATATCTTAACAAATTGAAAATTTTGATATTTTATTACTATAAAATATAATTATTAATTTTAGTTAATTTTTTATTATTAAAATAAAAGATTAAAAATTTAAATCTCATAAAACACATATTTTATTTTATAAATTAAAAGAGTTAATACCATGTTATATTATATATAAATTAATTAATTTTAAGCACTTCACTGAATTTATTAAACATTTACATTAAAATTAATTTAAACTTAAAAAAAAAAAAAAAAAAAAATTTAATTTTTATTATTAAAATAAAAGATTAAAATTTAAATTTAAAACATAATATTTTATTTTAACTGCAGGAGGAGAAATGGAACAAAAATGTTAAAATCAACCCCCAAATTGAAAAAAAAAAAAAAAAAAAATAAATAAACATTTATATTAAAATTATTCCAAAACACTAAAAACTCCCCATTTAAAACTAAAATATCATCTAAATAAATAAAATTAAATCTTAAAAAGTCATGTTTAAAATTAAAATATCATTTAATAAATATATAAATTTTTATTATTTTTTTTTTTTTTTTTTTTTTTTTTTTTTTTTTTTTTTTTATTTTTTTTTACTATTGTGGTATTTTTTATTTATGTATTTGGTTCTTAACATATATATGTTATAACATTTATTTTATAAGGTTAATATTATATATATATATATATATATATATATATATATATATATATATATATATATATATATACCTTGAACTGAATTGAATTGAATTGAATTGAAATAATTTAGTTGTTTAGGTATTAGAACGAATGTTATATTGAATGTAGTTTAGGTGGTTAGGACGAATAGTTGTTAGTCTTTCATTCATGTTTAATTCCTTGTAAATAAGATGTGATGTTTTTAATGATTTATACATGTTCTCTGTTGTTGAGCTTTTTAATATTTCAAAAATGTTGGGCCTCTCTATATTTTTTGACAAATTTCAAAAGAATTTTTAGTAGATACACTAAATAAACTCAACCACATGACAAAAAATAATAATAAATTTTTAAATTTAAATTCTATCAACATTCAAGGATAAAATCAGATCTTTCTAATCTAAACAAACATCAAAATTTAAATTTAAACAAATTTACACAAATTCATAAAAAATAATATATTTAAAAATAAAATATAATTTTATAAACATAAATAAAGAAACGAAATCAGAAATAAAAGAAATTATAATATTAAAGTCATTTTAAAAACTTCAAAGACTTGTAAGATTGTTATCCTCCGTCATGGAGAGGGTTCACGTTTGGAGTAGACTCCATGTTTACATTAATTAAAAAACCTTTATTATGACAAATTTCGCTAATGGTCTAAACCATCCACTTTCCTCCATCCATCCATTTTTCATATTTAGAACATTAAATTTATTATTAATAATTTCTATTATTATTAAATACATTTTATTAATAAGCTTTTATTTGTTAATTATTATTATATTATAATATATTTTTGTAAAGTCTTCCAAGCGATACTTTCATGAGGGTTTTTGGGTAGACTTAATGAATTTAAAACAGAATGAGCACGTGGAAGAAGCCATTAGTTGGTGAACTAAGAGGCATATTGTTGATGTTTTGGATGTTCTGTCTGAAGGTAATAAATAATATTAGAATATTATCCTCCATAAACAATGCTGGCTCCATAAGAAAAAGAAAAGAAAATATAATTATGAGAGCTGCCGCCCACCCAAAAAGTCACCACCAGATTAATATAAATAGATGGACGCTTTAGGCTCATTTGGATACCGAAGTTAAATGTCTTGTGGAGAGTTGCCAGCAGAATCGCACCCGTATGAGTAGGCTTTGCTGGGTGTATGTTCATCGCTATCTGGTCTCTCTTAGTCAATTGATTCCTTCTTGGTGATATTTTGCTATATACAAGTTTGAGAGAGAAAATTTTGAAGGTTGGGTATTGTGTATGATTAATTATTCAGGGATATGGACTCTCTGTGAGTTGCTCATTGAGTTAGTTGAGCTTCTACTTGTCTTGAGTTGTTGTTGCGGTTAGAAGCTACGGTTTATTTGTTGGTTTTAGACTAGGCTTGCTGGAATTATATTCGGGCGCAAAGGTTAGTGTGCTTGGGTGTCATATGAATGCCTATATTAAGGGGACAATGTGACATTTTCTATGGTTAAACCAGCATACCAAAATTTTAACATGAACATTTGGTGGCTTCCTCTGTAATAGTTCAATCGCTTGAAGGAAGATCCTTTAGTTTCCGCCTATCACAAGCCTATTGAGAACTTACTCAACTCACTAAGAAGGTCACCTAAGTAGGGCATATCTCTTCCCCAAATAAAATATGCAAATTTCTGAAGTTGACAAATTAGGGTTTCCTCATAAAACCCTAGGTCTACAGTGTCATTTCCTTCATGCCAATTCTTTCATGCCAGTTGCTCCATGTCAGTTGCAGTGCCAGTTGTAGCACCAGTTGCAGTGCCATTTGCAGCACCACTTGCAGTACCAATTGCAGTGAAAATGTATGTGAAGTGTTGGGACTAATTTTTTGTTGTCCTACTGCGCCTTACCATAGCACATCTCCAATTACCTTTAGATTACAAGTTGGAGCACCTTTGAAGTTTTAAGGTTTGTCATTTCTTGTCATTGTTTCCGGATGGTGCCACTACCTATTGATTTTGTTAGAGGTGTGTGTGTGTGTGTATATATATAAACGGTATCACTATTTTGAGTGTGATTGCAAGAGAAAGGATCTCTTACAATCGTATATCTAGAGGGATCTCAAACCCAACACTTTCATAGGAACAACGCACTCCAAGTTTGATTTTTTTTCACATGCCTCTAGTTGTTATGGCATTATTGTATCCTATGAACATCTAGTTGTATTTTTATCTATTGAAGTTATAGTATCCTATGTTCAAATTTAAAATTACAAGTTGACCCTAGTCAAAGTATTAGATTGATTAAGGTTGAGATTTTAGAGTTTATTTGCATTATATTCTCTAACTCGTATTTATGTCAAGAAAGCATGTTGTCTTAAGTACAAGGGATGAGTTGAAGAGAATACTTGTCATTTTGAGTGAAGGAGACTAGGATGAAAATCAACAACACTTGTTCTTGAAGATAAGACTCCAGGTTCCCGTTTTTATTGATTAAAATAATAAGTTTCCAATTCGCACATATCAAGTTTGATAATTTCTACATTACTAGTTGTGATAACAATTCTTTAAAGTTTCTATTACTGCTAGATACAATGAATACTTGGTATCATGTGAGTACTATGGATATAACTGTTTATTGTACTTGGTTTCAAGATTAACTAACATATCATCTAGGAGACGCTTCTTGTTTGGCTTCCAAGTAGGTCACCTTAATAATAATATGATGATTACCATGAGATTTCCCTTTATTATTGTGGACATAGATATGTTCTTATGAAAATGCTATTATACTTTTTGTTCTTGTTTTCTTGTTCCGAGCAGGTTACCATGGAGGAATGATTGATCAAAATACTAGAAGAGTGTTGTTACTATTTCTTATTATTGTATTTTTACTTTGGTTCTTGTTCCAGACAGGTGATAAGGAATATCTCTAAGAAGGAGCTACTATGATTATTGTTTTCGTTATTGTTTTTATTATTACAAAAGTATTATTCTTTTATACTAATTTTCCCTTTGTTGTCCTTGTTTTGGGAAAGTCACAGGTGATAACTCTGAGGGAAGTTATAATGATGGTTGTAGGAGACAACATATTAGATTGTCTTTATTTTGATACATGGAGCAGACTATTCAGATAAGAAGTTGTATACATGAATGTATACATCCATGTACCACAAAAGAAGAAGATGAAGAAGGGTACTTTTGCGAGATACGTAGTATCTCATATGGAGATTGATTGTAAGGAGAAGAAGGCTCCAAAGATGACCGAACAAATCCCTCTAGTGAATTTTATCACTCCTCAAATCATCAAGAAGAGTTAGTAGATCTAGAAGGGCATACCCATAATCATTGCAGTAACCAAGAAGAGACTAGCATGGTTCCATGAAACTTTGAAGGATGCAACATTGATGAGTCATATCATGAGGAGAAGAAGGCTTCAAAGATTATACATAATCAAAGGGAGTCAAGCTTCAAAGGGAGAATGGAGACTCAGATACTTTCATATTTAGATGGAAGAGAGAGACGAATTCCGGAACTGAAAAACAGATTGCATGGGTTAAGAAGGCTAGATAAAAGCTTCGGAGGCTTTGAGGAGATATGAGATCTTATGGGGATATTCCCTTGCTTCAATAGACTTTTCTATAGTGATAGAGGAGAAATCCAGTTAGAAGGATTGGGATATATATATATTCCTTGGTTTCGAGACCAGAAGGGAATTCAATGGTGACTTCCAAGTTGATATACAAGATCAAGCATGTTGCAGATAAATAGCCCAGAGATGCAAAAATCCTTATTTGTGTCCAGAGGATTCTCCCAGCAAGAGGTAGAATACTATGACGAGACACTTGCTTCAATATATTGATATCGATGAACAGGTAGTATATGTGTTGACCAAGCCTCTGTTAGGGACAATCTTGGAGTGGTTCAAATGTTTTTCTCCAGTAGTGAAAATTGATTTATTCCCTAGTAGTGGGAAGTGATGTGATCCCCAGTAGTGGGAGCTACCACAACACGGTTTGGTATTCTACTCCAATGTAGGATGGTATGTTACCCCAACATAGGTTAGCATGTTACCCCAACGCAAGTTGGTATGTTATCCTAGCGCAAGTTAGTATGTTACCCCAATGTAGGCCAGTATGTTACCCCAACATAGGTTGGTATGCTACTCTAACACAGGCTAGTATGTTACCCTAGTATAGGTTGGGATGTTAGTCACACATAGGTTGGTATGTTACCCCAACGTAGTTTCGTATGAAATTCCAATGTAGGTTGGTGTGTTACCCCAATGCAAGTGGTATGCTACTCCGACAAAGGCTGGTACACTACTCCAGTGAAAGTGCAGAACTTCTTATGATGTATGTATTTGTAAAATTCAACAAGACAATGGCTAAGGTGTGAAGAAGCGTAGAATTAGTGATGATGATCGTGCCAAGAGGAATGCATTCCTTGTTAAGAGGGAGTGTTAAATTTTTTAGTCAGATTATGTGTAAGAAGACGAGTTACGAGTTTTATATGAACTAGATGCTAACATGTAGTGTCAAAAATGATTCCAAGTTAGAGTGTCGATCAGTAGAATCGAAGGTTACTAGCTAGAGGGCCAACTAGTAGTGTTGGAGGTGTTTTATAGCTAGATGGATAATGTGCATCTATGATGGTGATACTTGATCTGTTTGATCATATGATAGTTTGTGTGGCTATGGATTGTTACCTGGAGACTGGTCTACAAGACCATGTGAGTCTTTCCCATGCCATGTGAGATGGATGTATCTGTTTGGGACCACTACATGAAGAACATATTAGTTAATACCTCCCTAGATAAGAGGGAGTATTGATGTTTTGGTAGCTATGGGAGGTATTAACCTCCATGTGTAACATATGACTTAGAATAAAATATTTTGGAAGCAAGAGAACCATTAAATAGATGTGCAGAAACCCTAGAATACAAGTCAACCTAACAGAATAAATAATATTAGAATATTGTCTTCCAAAAATACAAGTCAACTCCACAGGAAAAAGATAAAAAGAAAATATAATTACCAGAAAATAAGGTCTATCCAGCCAGAAAAGTCACAAGACAGATTAATATAAATAGAGGACGTTTTAGCTCATTTGGATACCCAGTTAGAGCGCAAGTCTTGTGGAGAGTTGTAGTTACAGTTGCAAGGAGGAATAAGGGAGTATGGTCATCTGTTTTTATTATCCTCTCTCTAGCATTATCAATTGATTCTCTTGGTTATTCTCTTGGTGAAACTCTTGGTGATATTATTGCTAAGTATGACACAAGGTTGAGAAAGTAGTGTAGTTACAGATGTTGCAGTTGTGTATGGAAATTATTCTGTGGATATGGATACTCTCTCTTGTGCGCTACCATTGGAGAAGTAGCACTCTAATTGTCTTGAGTTGTTGTTGCAGTTAGAATCTAGGATTTACCTATTGGTTCTGGAGTAGGCTTGTTGGAATTATTCTAAGTAAATGTTAGTGTGCTCAAGGGTGGCATATGTGAATGCCTATGGTTGGGTGACAATGATGTGACATTATATATGGTTAAATGAGCATACCAAAATTTCCACTTGGGTGTGGGAATGGGAACCTTGGGTGCATGATGGTAACATTCAACACCAAGGGGGCACACACCTTACTTTCCTTAGAACGATTAACAGAAACTTATGATGCATTTGGGCAAGGGAGAGACAACTTGGGAGCATGCCCAAGGAGTGGACATATATCCCCCTGGAAACATGGGTACATAGAAGAGTTTAGACGAACCCATCGACACACCCATGAGGATTCACAACAATGGACATTAGAGAACGCACAAGGAAAGGGGCACACGCCTAAGGATGGGGTGCGCAGGTCCAAGAGACATGATAGTTAATGGGTGTGTGGGCTTGGATGGGTGCATTGGGTCCACATAGGGGCACAAAGGGTTGATTGAGTGTGGGTTCATGAATGGTCATGACACACCCAAAATACATGATGTTTCACACAAGTGACCCTTGGAGTTCCTATAAGAGCAAGGGTGCACAACCAAAGGAATGCATGGAATATTAGTAAGAGATTTGGAGAACAAGTCTGAGGCAATGAACTGAGGTAGAATTATCAATATGGAAGACAAGTAACCAAGAGTGGGACACTCTAGGAGTTTTTGGGGAAGTCTTGAAATGCAGGTCTGTTGGAGGTATGTGTGAGGAAGAACCGAAATCCATGATATCTTGATGAAAGTATGCAGTTGTGGGTATGTTTGAGGTGCATCGTAGGAGGTTGCATAGATAGTTGTGATAGAGAGATTTGGTGTGATGAATATTTTTATGAGTTTCTTGGTGATATGAGGCGAGTTATGTGACTTTTTCGTATTTGTAAGCCAAGTTGGTATTCCTCATATTGCAATTGTTTCACAATAAAAAAGAGTTAGCCGATTGTTTGGCATGGTTTGTGTCACCCGTACTATTTATGTGTTTGTATTTAGTTTTATCTATATTTTCCCTCTTGGTTTCACATGTTCATGGATGTATTCTTATATATGACTAAGTGTTAAATTGTTAAGAATTGTCTAAGTATACAAGTGTTTCACTAGAGTAGAAGTGTGACTCATTGACTAACGTAAAACGAAGTATGGGTATGCTCTAGGTGAAAAGGCATAGTCTGGATGAAGTATTATTGGTGTGCCAAGCAACCAAGTAAGAATTTCCATGGTCACACACACCCTCAAGAGGTGAATGATTGCAATATCTGAACAGGTGTCTTGGCGATATCCTATGGGGTCACAACAAGTGGTATTGGAGCTTTTTCATTGCATATGTTTATGAAGGTTTGGTGGGCTCTTCACCAGTGTCTCAACGATAGGTGGTATCTAAGATATTTTCCACTATTGTATTCAGAACAATTGTGGTGGTGCGCACTTGTTGAGAAATAGTTTGGGTATAGGATGGTGAGGTTTCAATGAAGTGAACTAGCAGATGACACACTTTCTTCAGTCACACAAAGGTTGAAGGACCAAGATTCCACCATCACATTGTTGAAACAAAATTTGTCTAATGGATAGAAATCTTTTGTCATGCCGATGAGGATCAAGATAAAGGAACCTAAACCATATGAAGGAACTCACAATGCTAAGTTACTTGGAAACTTCTATCAGGACATTGAGCAGTACTTAGAGAAATTGAATGGAAGTTAGAATGAATCAAAGGTGAACGTTGCAACGATGTTCTTGATAGGAACCACTAAGTTATGGTGGAGGAACTTGATGGAAGACTTAGAAATTGGGATAATAGTTGAGAAGATCGAAAACTAGGTAGAGATGAAGGTTTCCTTGAAGGCATAGTTTGGTCTAGGGAACCAAGCATGGACTAAAAGGACTCAGTTTTTGGATCTTAAGCATGTTGGTAAGATCCAAGCATACATAAAGGAGTTCAAGGGGCTCATGTTGGAGATCCAATACATGTCAGAAGAAGATGTAATTTTCCACTTCATGAATGGTCTTCAATCATGGGAGCAGAGCAAGCTACGACAACAGAACATGCAGCCTCTTGCAACAACAATCACCACAGTGGAAAAACGGTTGGACTTTCAGGGAGAATACAAGATAGGTCCTAGGAATAGTGAGGAAACCCAAGGTGAGAAGGAACATCAAGAGAATGGGAAGAGGAAGGATAAAGGAAAGATGAATATGTCCAAGGGCAGCGAAGACAATACCAAGAAAAAAGATGCAACAAAAGAGAAGAATCCAATTTCATGCTGGATTTGTGCAAAGGAGCACCATGTGAAGAATTGTCCCTTGACACATAAGTTTAATTTTTTGGAGAAGGTATATAATCCATATGTTGGAGTCATGTAGTTCTTGAAAATTTTCATGGAAGGTGAATCCATGGAGAGCCCAAAGCAAGATGATATGAATCTTTACTATGTGAAGTTCAAACTCAACGAGAATTCAGCGATAACCATGGTGGACAATGGGGCAACTCATAATTTCTTGAGTGAAGACATGGTGCAAAGACTTGGGTTGAAGCCTGAACCGACACAGACAAACTTCATGAAAGTCAACGTAGGTCTAGAGAGGGTCGTTTGTGTGGCCAAGGACATCTCATTGAAGCTTGGTGACTAGTGTGGAAAGATTATTTTCATCATTGTTCCTATGGATGATTTTGAAGTTATTTTGGGACAAGAGTTCATGAGGAAGGAAAAGGTAGCACTTATTCCTCATATGAACAATTTGGTCATTTTCTCAGGAAAGAATCCATGTTTGATTCTTAACATAAGGAGGAAGGAAGGAGGCATGCAGATGTCTTCCCTACATATGGTTGTTGCAGATATATAGAGCAAGCAACCTTGTGGAGATGAACTTGAAAAATGTGCGGTGATGGTTGGAAAATCTAACTTAGAGAAAAAAAGGAAGCTCATGTCATTGGAATGAAGGCTTTTTGATGTTGAAGAGATGGTTATATATCTAGCTAAGACAATGGATGACTTGGTTGATTTTTGTTTGAAAGTTAACAAGTGGTGGTGAAGATCAGAGGAAATAACAGAGATGAGGACATTAGAGTAGTTCGTTGAACATGAGAAAAGACCATACATGGACCAAGAAGATGTGAAGGAGATGAAGCAACCTTAATGGAAGAGATCCAAAGAAGAGGTCAATTCCTCCTCTAACAAACTTGAACATGGTGAATGGTCATACGACTCTGAGCTAGAATGAATTATGGAGGAGTGCAAAGGAAAAATCGATTCAAGTGTGCCATTTCTTATGTACATAACATAGAAGTAAGGTGAATTTATCTCAATCACATTGGGATAGATTGGAGATAAGGGAGATGGCCCAACCAACCATCCCCCTTCACCTTCAAACTAGCTTGTGGCATGTTGGTTGACTATCTCGGTGGGAGGTATTGAGGCCAATGGGGTGCCTTGAGGAGGTGCCTTGGTGAAACCTATTGAGAATGTGGAGGGTGACTTGACAGATTAGAGGAAATGAAGAGTTGTAGATGTGATGAGATTGCAAATAGAAACATATGTTTGAGCATGAAGATGTGAGTTTTTTAGACAAAGGCATGATGATTAAACTAGCTACCCAATCAGTCGAAGTCACAAGGGGATCCAAGGCACATAAGCATGGGAAGACAAATCAAAGTGTGGAAGCAATAGTGATTCAGAGAGCAGCGACACTTCGAAGAATCAAGTAACTTCGTTTATGGAGTTTTCCTTGACGACAACAATTGAGGAGACGATAGTCATTGAGGGTGATGAGATCCGAATATGGGATAGAGAAACTATGAAAATCTACACCCACCAAGTGCACGTGCTCCTTAGGAATATTTAGTGACAAAACAGGTGAAGAGCACAAGGAAGAAATGATCAAGTGGGAAAAAAAAAATGTTTGGGTGTGGTAAGGGGTACCTTGGGTGCACGTTGATGGCATGCGACACTAAGGGGGAACACACCTTACTTTCCTTAGAAAAAGTCATAGAGACTTGGGTTGTGTTTGAGAAAGGGTGGGGCAACTTGGGAGTGTGCACAAGGAATGGACCCATCTTCCCTTGGAAACATGGGTACATCAGAGGGGTTGGATGACCCCATTGGCACACCCACGAGAAGTCACGACGATCGACATGAGAGAACACACAAGGCAAGGGGCACATCGGTCCAAGAGAAATGACGATTGATGGATGCGTGGTCTTAGATGGGCGCATCAGGTCCATGGAGGGGTGTGATGAGTCAATTGAGTTTGGGTTCATGAAGGGGTGAAAGAAACCCAAAATATATGAAGTTTCACACAAGTGAACCTTGGAGTTCCTATAAGAGAAAGGGCGCACAACCAAAGGAAGGCATAGAATATTGGTAAGAGATTTGAAGAACAAGTATGAGGCAGAATTTCCAAGATGGAAGACAAGTAGCCAAGAGTGGGATGCTTTGGGAGGTTTTGGAAAAGTACAGAAACGCAGGTCTATTGGAGGCATGTGTGAGGTAGAACCGAAATTTGTATTATCTTGGTGAAAGTATGCAATAATGAAGAGACAAAAAGTATACAGTTGTGGGCACGTCTGAGGTGCATCGCAAGAGGTTGTGATAGAGAGTATTGGTGTGGAAAATATGTTTATGAGTGTCTTGGTGATGTGAGGTGAGTCATGTGACTCTATTGAATTTGTAAACCAAGCCAGTAGTGCTCATATTGTAATTGTTTCTCAATAACAAAGACTTGGTTAGGTGTTAGGAACGATTTGTGTCGCCCACATTGTTTTTGTGTTTGTCTTTCATTAGTTCTGTAGTTGTCCTCTTGGTTTATCATGTTCATGGATGTATGATTATATATGACTAAGTGTTAAATTGTTAACAATCGTTTAGGTATACATCAGTTGCACTAGAGTACTGAAGGATCTATGCAGGCCTATCTCTGGACTATATAATCATTCAAATAGAATAACATAACACTATATAAAATGATTAAATAATTATTATTAAGGTATTTGCACAAAAAAGTGACGTTCATCGGTGATCAACCTTGATCTTCATAACAATACATAGCCTCATAGAACAAACAATTAGTTTCTCATGATTGAACGCTTACAACAATTTATTTTCAAAAACTAATCATGCATTGTGCATGCATTATTTAGTCAGACAATTTATATCTAAACAATAAGCAATAGAAAATAAAACTGCGAATAGATTGCATCATGTCATATGATTGACAAGACTGCATCAATTACCAACATACTCCCCCTTGATGTTGAGAGGGCTCACAATCTGATCTTGAAGTTTCAAAAAATGGACTTTAGCAACTACCTTAGTGAAAATGTCTGCAAGTTGTTCTTGAGTCTTTATATACTTTAGTTCTACTTCCTTATTTTGCACCAAATATCGAATGAAATGATACTTTAAATCAAAATGCTTTGTCATACTATGATGGACTGGATTTTGGTCAATTTGATGGCACTGGTGTTATCACAAAATATCATTGTAGGATGAATTTTTTTCTCTTCAATTTCTTCTAGAATTTTTCTAATCCATAATGCTTATGTAGTTGTTGAGGTGAATACAACATACTATGTTTATGTGGATGAAAGTGAAATTATACTTTGCTTCTTTGAGCTCCAAATAATCAAACTTGAACCAAAATAGAAACAATTACCATATGTAGACTTGAGGTCATCCAAACTACCTCCCCAATCATAATCACTAAACCCAACAAGATTAAACCTTTTAGAAGTGTAGTAATGTATACCAAAATTTAGGTTTCCTTTCACATACCTCAAAATCCTCTTGGTTTACTTCATATGTATTTCAGATGGCTCTGTCTTGCATCTTGAAATAAGAGAAACCGAATAAGTAATATCAGGGCTTGTGTGGGTTAGAAACATAAAACTTCCAACAATACTTTTGTATGTTGCCTCATCAACTATTTCATCACCATCATCTCTACACAACACAATTCCATGAGCAGTTGAAGTGGAGGCTGGTTTACAATCTACCATGTCAAATTTCTTCAACTTATATTTTGCATACTTTGTTTGACAAATGAAAATTTCATCCTCATTTTGATAAACCTCCATACCCATAAAATATTGCATGAGACCCAAATCTTTCATCTCAAATTTATTCATCATAAAAATTTCGAATTCATCCTTCATCTTAGAACTACTACCCATATATAATAAGTCATCAATATATAGACTTACAATAAGAATATCATTACCTTCATGTTTGTAGTAAAGTGTAGGTTCACTTTTACTTCTATTGAAGCCACTCTCCTGAAAATATCCATCAATCCTAGCATACCATATTATTGGTGCTTTATTGAGGCCATACAAAGCCTTCTTCAACTTGTAGAATTGATGTTCTTTTCCTTGCACTTCAAAACCTTGTGGTTGTTCCACAAACACTTCTTCTTCTAAGTACCCATTCAAAAAGGAACTTTTCACATCCATGTGATGAATTCTCCATTTCTTCTAAGTTGTTAATGAAATCATTATTCTAATAGTCTCTTGTCTTGCTACTGGTGCAAATGTTTCTTCATAATCAATTGCATACCTCTATGTGAAGCCTTTAACAACTAATATTTCCTCATGTCTTTCAACACTCCTATCACTATTGTACTTAGTCTTGTAGAACCATTTAGTACCAATATTTTTCTTGTCATGTGGAAGTTTTGTAAGCTCCCAAGTATTATTCATGTGAATAGAATCTATCTCTTCTTGCATTGCTTGCACCCAAACCTCATTAGTACATGCATCTTAAAAACATGATGGTTCAAAATTAGCCTTGGGAAGTAAAGAAAAATGTATTGTCTTGGCTATTGGATTTTCTTCATGTGTTGGACTTTTACTCCTTTGATAAATGTCACTTAATATTATTACCTTCCTTGCACACCTTGAATTTGATGTTGGGATTTCACTTGGAACTGAAGAATTAGATGAGGGGCTACTTGGTGGATTTGTAGCACTTGGAACTGAAATATTAGTGGGCTGCTCATTATCAATATCATCAATAATATCCTTATCCAAAACATATTTAGACATATCATCATGGCCTTTTTTATGACCATAAACTCCCCCTTCATCAAAAATCACATCTCTTGACACAACAATGCTATTAGTGAGGGGATTATACAACCTGTAAGCCTTACATTGTTCACTATATCCAAAAAAATGCATGACTCACTTTTTGGATCTAACTTTTGTCTCTTTTGATCAACTACATGGACATAGGTTATAACCAAAGACTCTGAAATGATTAACATTAATTTTTTTTTATACTAGGGTTCATATGGCGTCATTATATCAAGTGCACTTGTGGGACATCGATTGAGAATATATACATATGTAGCAACTGCATCACCCCAAAAATAATTGCTTAATCCCCTTGTTTGTAACATACTTCTTTCCATTTGCACCACTGTATGATTTTTCCTCTCTACTACTTTGTTTTTTTGAGGTGTGTAAGCAGTGATGAGTTCTCTTTTGATTCCATTCATATCAAAATAATTCTAAAAATATTTTGAACAAAATTCTCCTCCATGATCAATCCTTAAGCACTTGATTTTGCAACCTCTTTCATTTTCCACAAGGGCTTTAAACCTCTTGAATGTATCAAAGGCTTAATCCTTAGTCTTCAAAAAATAAACCCAACACTTTCATGAGTAATCATCAATAAAAGTAATAAAATATGATGACTTACCCAAACTCTTTGTTTGCATAGGACCACAAATGCCTGAGTGAACTAACTGAAGTGGATAATGGGCCCTCCATGCATTTTCTTTTGAAAATTTATTTTTTGCATGTTTTCCTTTAGCACATCCTTCACAAATCTCCTTCTATTCTTGAACCTTAGGAAAACCATAAACTAATTATTTTCATGTTAGAAGCTTTAGACTATGAAAATTCAAATGTCCATACCTGAGATGCCACGACCAACTTTTTTCCTCATATGCCATATTGGCAAGATGGTTGTTATGTTCTCCAAACATCAATGGGAACATCATATTCTATGACATAGGCACAAGTGTAACCACCCTATTGCCTCGTATTATTATCATAAATTGTACATTGTTGATTTTCAAACACCACCTTATAATTGTTCTCAAACAATTGGGAACACTCAAGCCATTATGTTTTAATTGTGTAGTGTAATAAATGTCTTTGAAACTTTTCATATATTTTTTAGTATGGACTTCCATAGCTCCTTTTGCAACAAACTCCAGTGCTTTTTCATCACCAAGCTTGATCTTGGATTTGAAACTCCCATCCATTGTAGAAAAAAACTCCTTATTTCCTGACATGTGGTTAGAACAAGCTGAATCTAAATACCAAATATCTTTCGTGCCATTTTCAATTTTTTCATAAGATAAAAACAAATTGTTTGGAGAGGTCTCATCACCTTGTTGAGCATAATTAACACCTTTGTTATTATTACCTTCTTTTAATCTACAATCCCTTTCAAAGTGACCATACCTTTTACAATAATAACACTGGATATTTCTTTTATCAAATATGTCTATGCCTCTACCTTGGCTTTGGTTTTTTTTACTTCTAGTGTTGGCATCTTCATTCTTTGTAATTTGCAATTTTGCAGAAAAATCTTTCTCACCACTTTCTGCAAATGAATCTATCAACATTTATTCATGAGACATAAGAGATCCAACTAGGTGATCAAACTAAAGAGTAGACAAATCCTTTCTTTCTTCAATGATTATGGCAATATGGTTCCACCTTGGTGTTAGAGGCCTCAATACATTTTTAATCACAACCTCTTTGTCCACAATTTCTCCAAGAGTAGCCATCTTGTTGACTACATCTTTTACTCTCACACAATAATCGCTTACTTTTTTAGATTCTTGCATCTTCAAATTCTCAAATTCTTTTTTCAATGTCTATAGCTTGACAACTTTGACTTGATCACTGCCTTGGTAAGCTTCTTGTAGAGTCTTCCAGACATCCTCTGTTGTCTTTGTGACTACAGTCCTTGGAAACATGTTTTTATCAAGAGAAATTTGAATATGAAATAAATCTTGAGCATTCTTCTTTCTAGATTCCCTCTTAGCTACTCTATCATTTGCACTAAGATTGGTTCAATCTTCTGGCTCTGCATAACCTATTTCTACAATATCCCATATATCTTTCCCTATCAGATCATCATCTTGATGAACCAATAATCATAATCACTTCCATTAAATTATGGAATGGGCAAGGAATTAGAGTTTTACATGATTACCCTAAAACAACAACTAGCTCTAATACCAAAAAGAACGATCTATATAGGCATATCTCTAGACTATATAATCATTCAATTAGAATAGAATAACACTATAGCAAATGATTAAATCACAATATCATAGAATCAAGCTTACAATCCATGCATAAAGAAAGAAGAAATTATTATTGAGGAAATTACACAAAAAAGTGACATTAAACAATGATCAACCTTGATCTTTATAACAATACAGAGTCTCATAGAACAAACAAATCACTTGATATTCATAGCAATACATAGCCTCATAGAACAAACAATTAGTTGTTCTTGATTGAACCCTTACAACAATTTATTTTGGAAAACAAGTAGGAGTGGGACTCATCGGTAGCCTAGAACAGAGTATAGCCCTTACAACAATTTATTTTGGAAAACATAGAAAAAGTAGAGTGGGACTCCATCGGGTAGCCTAGAAATGGCAGCCCTACCCTATTTTGGAAAACAAGTAGGAGTGAGACTCATCGGTAGCCTAGAACAGTATAGCCCTTTACAACAATTTATTTTGAAACAATTATAGGAGTGGGACTCATCGGTAGCCTAGAACAGAGTATAGCCCTTACAACAATTTATTTTGGAAAACAAGTAGGAGTGGGACTCATCGGTAGCCTAGAACAGAGTATAGGTATACTATAGGTGAATAGGTGCACTCTAAATGAAGTATTCTTGGTATGTCAAGCAACCAAGTAAGAACTATCAGGCATGCCATCACTAGGAGGTGAATGATTGCAAGATCTGAAGAAGGAGGAGTCCTATGGGGTCGTGACACTTTTCTTCTTAAAAAAATTATAATTTTAATTAGATTGTAGTGTCCATTTTTTTTTTCTTTTTTTCTTTCTTCTTTGTTAGCTCGTATTAATGTGAGTAGTTATTTGAATTTATCTTCTAATCAACTCACTTATAATGTATTTAAATGAAAAATATCATTTTAATTAACAATGTTTTTTTTTTTTTTTTTAAGTAATACAAATCTATTCGTTCAGGTTGATAACTAACCATCCCATTTTCTTCATTCATTCATCTTGATGATGGAGCAGAGTAACTTGCTCTAAACGTGTGATGAGACCATGATTTCAATTTATCTTCTAGTTAAATGAAAAATATCATTCGAATTAACAATGTTTTTTTTTTAATACAAATCTTTTCATTAGACAAGTTTTTTTCAATTTTTTTGTAAGTACACAGGGATTACTCTAGCAGGAAATAATCATACAGAAAGTTTAGTTCTTGGTATTGGTATGCCACTAAGGAAACCAAACCAACAACAAAGAAAGAGATCTTTTTTCCAAAACAATTTGAGCCAATTTGAGCCAAGTTTGTGGAAAGAAGGATATCACAGCTTTTGGTTCTTTGTGGATAATGCTTCACCGGGCATCTCAAAAACTGTAAATAGATATAAACATTCACCCACAATAAACCGTAGATAGAGATAAGCATTGCCAATTAAAAATGGGGAATTCTTAAGTGAATACAACAACGCAACTGAAAGGCAAAAGAAAATATGCGGTCCAAACTGTGGTCCTCAGATGCAGTAGTCCTGAGATAGGCCAGGTTTTCAACATTCAAGATATCTTCCATCCATAGCTGAGATGCTCACTGCGTAACCTGTATTGCAGCAAATATTTTCTTCCATCGCCTTCGCGATGGCAATCGCATATCAAGAACACACTCCCTGCAACTCGTATCCAAGGACTCGCTCCCTGAACAAACCATGCAATACATAAATTCCCATCAAACGGATCACTGTATTTATAGGTTCGTGCAAACAGAAACTCTGTAAAGAACGAAGGATCAAAGGGTGAGTTCGAAATAGAAACAGCGAACACTCTCCATTGCATGACTGCTAAAAATGCGGAAATGCAAATGGCCATTATACGTGTAAGAGAGTTCGTATTTATGCCGCCCATTACGTTTCTTGGAAACAACAAATGCTTTCCATTACGTGCTGCAAAAATCGCTCAAATTCAAATGAAAACCATACATGTCAGAGGGAGATCTTAATGGATATACGTCAGGATAAAGCACACACGGCAGAGGAAATCTAAGCCCTTCATATAGGGCGTAGGCTAAATCCCAAACGAAATGCACCTTTCCGGGCATTCGCAAATCCCTGATTCCGAGGGTACCTGCTCCGATCGGTAGCAATATTAATCCAGCGACTGCATTCATTCGGACGTTGTGACGCATTCATTCTTGGTGGTCATATTCTGCAGTCATCCCTTCTATAATGACGTCCTACTCATGTAAACACCAGACTGGAATTTCCCATCATCCAATTTGACTACCGACGAAGGTTATGCATGCCATAGTTAAACATGATTCCATGCATGAGCCATTGGATTCCATTAATGCATACGGCTGGAGATTTGAACTCGATAAGAGGCGGGTTGAAATTTGAAGTTGGTAAGAAGACAGGATTTATTTGAAATTGAATTAGGTAGTGTCTATGACTGGTGAGAGCAAAGTTGCATTGGTACCCCACTTATCAATACTTAAATTAGTTCAGTTCAATTATTACGTTTTTAAATAAAAGCACACCAGCCTAGTGAGCATGGAGGTGTAACGCTGATGGAATTTGATCCGCAATTTCTCCCAGTTAAAAGATTCAAGGTGGACAACGAAGATGGAGAGTGAAGGATGTGTTAAATATAATGTAACCTCAATAGTGTGACTGTACACTGCTAGTTGCCCTGGCCAGTTGTACTATTATTTCTTGATTTACTTGAGCCTATTTAGCTCAGCTAGTTGCTCCTTTCATTTGTAATCTTTTACTTGCATTCTGTATTCTTCACTTACATTCCTAATATACTGAATTCTATTTCTGCTCTGCTCTTTCTTTGTATTCTTTGCTTCACATTTTATCATGGTATCAGAGCTTCAGTGGTAAGCCTCTTCACACATACTAGAGAGCAACCCGATCCTCAACAACGCAGAGCTTACACTGTGAATGAGAGTAAAGGACGCGAGATTCTTCACAAAGCTTGGAGAGAAATCCGTAGTCCGTCATATGCTCAAAAGATTGAGTCAGAGCTGCAGAAGGCATAAACGTTTAAAGATCTCACGAAATTCCTTCAAATTCGTAAAAGATAGCTGCAGAAGGTAGAAACGTTTAAAGATCTCACGAAATTCCTTCAAATTCGTGAAAGATAACTGTAGAAGGAAGAAACGTTTAAAGATCTCGCGAAATTCTTTAAAATTTGTGAAAGATCGTTGCTGGAGGCAGAAATGTTTAAAGAATTCAAAAATTCTCACAAACTAGTGAAAGTCTGTTGCAGAGGGCAGAAACATTCAAAGAATTCGTAAAATTCTTTCATATTTGTGAAAGATTCACAAATTTCCCTCCGCAGGAGAAAATCTTTGCAGAGGCAGCAAAGAACACATCAAAGGAGCAAAGGACAGCAGTTGCAGCCGTAAGATTGGTCCTGCTCACAGTTCTGAGGCGTAAATCCAGTTCAGAAAGGACGAGGAGAGCGTAGAAAAGGAAAAAGAATTTCAGCCATTAGATTTTTCTCAGAGGACCGACAACCGTCAGATCCGAAAGAAAGTGCACGAGGTTTAGTACTCTGGAGCACACAGGAGAAAAGACGACTTGCGGAGTCACGAAATCCTGAAATCGTTGGGACCGTCCATCAAGGAAGACACGTGGCGAGGTCTCGGCATTTCGCTGACTCGCAGGGAGTAAAGGTCAAAGAACTACGATGAGAATTCATGAATCGCAAAATCACGACTCGATCTGAATCGTTGGATCGAGAAAGATCGTGCATCGTCGGTCTGACGCTATTGTGAAATCGAGAATCGGGAGTTGGATGAGTAGAGAAGACTGCACCCCATACCCCGATATGCGAAATCCTGAAATCACTCCAACCGTTGGATCTGGAGTGACAGGTGGCGAAGATCCGAAAGACACCGGCATTTTTTTTTGGCACCGGGAGAATGAAGGTGAAGACTGGGGAAAGAAGATTTCCCAAGAGAATCAGGACCGTCCATCTCAGAGGACAGGTGGCAGCAGATCCAAGAGCCATCAAAATTTTGGCACTTCAGAGTTCGGGGTTTGGAGAACATCGTGACGAGAGTTCAAGAGTCGCGAAATACCGATTTGCAAAATCCCGAAAGGATATGGACCGTCAGATCATAGGTGGATCTGGACCGTCGATGCAAGCGCCATAGCGATTTCGGCTATCATGAAATCAAAGGCGAGAATCTTGTGAATTCGCGATACGCAAAATTCTGAAATAATTTGATTCGTTGATCGAGTGTAGATCTGGACCGTTAGATATTCGATCATGGAGGATTGCATATCGTTGATCACGATATTCCAAAGAAACTGTGGTCGTTGATCTCAAATCAATGAGGATCGTTGATCCTTGAAGCAATTTTGCATTTCGGCGTCGAAATGTGAAAGTCCTGAATCGTGAAATCTCGAAAAGATGTTCGAAAAGGACAAGCGTCGGGACATTTCGAGTTTCGGCATATTGAGGGACAGAGAATAGACGACGTACCTTCATCGCGAAGTTTCGAAGTCACTGCAAGAACTTAGAAGACCTCATTTTACGCACAGGAAACAGGTAGACACAAAATCTTTCCAACAATTTCTTTTTTGTTAAATATGGCCACGTCTAGCAATTTAGGACCAACTCAAGGTCTGATTCTTCTTGGAAAGAATAATGAGTTTTGGTCTGTTCGAATGAGATCTTTCTTGCAAGCACAAGAGTGTTGGGATCCAGTGGATCTTGGATATGTGGAACCAAATCTAGCAAACATTTCCACCATGACAAACCAATAGAGAGTTGCTCAGGCAACATAGAGGAACAAAGAGAATAAAGCCAAATTCTGGATTCAAAATTCAGTGGATGACTCGATTTTCTCAAAAATCACAGGTGCTAGTACTTCAAAACAGGCTTGGGACATCCTTAAATCAGCCTACCAAGGAAATGACAAGGTCAAAATAGTCAAACTGCGGACCTTGAGGACGCAATTTGAGACTTTAAGAATGACAGAGTCTGAAAATGTGGATTAATTTATGACCAGAATCATGGGGATCGTGACCTAGATCAGATTGATTGGTGAAGCCATCACTGATCAACGTATTATTGAGAAAGTCCCCAGAAGTTTACCAAAGAAATTCAAAATGGTTGTTACAGCAATCCCTGAATCCAAGGATCTGTCACATTTTTCAACAGATGAACTAATTGGTTCCCTGTTGACACATGAGACCAGACTGCATCTCACAGATGAGTCCATCGCCAGTGCCTTCAAAACTCAATTCTCCTTCAGCAGAGGGAGACACAGAGGAAGAGGCAGAGCTCACCAAAGACGAGGGAGTATTACAAGTAACCAATACTCAAGTGGAGGTAACAGACAACAAAACCAGAATCAAAATTTCCAAGGTTACCGACAATAGAGTTAGAATCAGAGTTTCCAACCTCAAAGAGGCAGAGGGAGAAGATCAAATGACCAATCAAGCATACAATGTTATTACTGCAAAAAGTATGGGCACTATGAATCTGAATGCATGAAGAAGCAAGCAGATCAGCTCTTAGGCAGATAAAATGTGTCAAATCATACGGGAGAAACCTCAAGAGGTATGTTTCTCTCATGCCACAAGACTGAAGAACAACTTAAAGATCTCTGGTTGTTGAACAGTGGATGCAACAATCATATGATAGGTAATAAAGATTTACTTTCATGCATTGATTCTTCAATTTCATCTGATATTACACTTGGAAATGATTCCTTAGTCAAAGTTCAAGGAAAAGGAACTGTACCTATTCTTACTAAACAAAATGTAAAGAAAGACATAAACAATGTCTATCATGTTCCAGATTTGAAACATAATATGCTAAGTGTAGGACAACGCATTGAACATGGCTATAAAGTACTTTTTGAGGGAGCATCTTGTAAGATATATGATAAAACCCCCAGTAGAAAATTGATTTCTAAAATCCACATGACTCAGAATAGCATGTTTCCCCTGACCCTCAGAACTGCAAATCTGATCCAACCATATGCACAAAGTGCAACCACCCCTAATGAAACTATGGTTTGGCATACAAGATTTGGACACCTACCCCTTTAGAGTCTGAGTCTTCTATAGAAGCACTCCATGGTCAAATTTCTCCCTATCTTCAAAGAACAAAATTCCCCATGTGAGTCTTGCATACTTGGAAAACATAAAAGAACTAGTTTTCCACAGTCCTCCACTCAAGCCAAACAACATCTCGAACTTGTTCACACTTACCTATGTGGACCAATGAAAACAGAGTCCATAGGTGGTAGATTTTACTTTCTAATGTTTATTGATGACTTTAGTAGGAAAATCTGGATCTATTTTCTCAGACACAAGTTTGAAACTTTTGCAAAATTCAAAGAATTCAAAGTAGAAGTTGAAAAACAGAGTGGCAAAAATATAAAGACGCTCAGGTCAGATGGAGGAGGAGAATACAACTCCAACGAATTTGCAAATTTCTGCAAATCACAAGTCATTATCATGCAAACTACAGTTAGGTATACTCCACAAAAGAATGGAGTGGCTGAAAGGAAAAACCAGACAATAATAAACATGGAAAGAAGCCTACTCAAAGAGAAAAGTTTGTCAAATACTTTTTGGGTTGAAGCAGTAGCATGCTCAGCTTATCTCTTGAATAGATCTCCAACCACAAGTCTAAATATGAAAGTCCCTCAAGAAGCATGGAGTGGAACAAAGCTAAATGTTGTGCATCTAAGGACATTCGGATGCATAGCATATGCTCACATACCTTCCGAATTAAGGAAGAAACTGGATGATAGAAGTGAGAAATGTATCTTTACAGGGTACAGTGAAACATCTAAAGCTTACAGACTTTACAACCCAATCTCAAAAAAACTAATTCTCAGCAGACATGTAAAATTTCTGGAAAATCAACTCTGGAACGAATCTGAAAATCAACAAATGGACAATCAAAATCCATTGCTACCCAGTTCTGAAAACGCAGAAAATTGAGGACAGCCAATACCTCAACCTGCTCTTCCAAGATTGCAAGTAAAAGGAAAAGCTGAAAAATCTCGGAATAACTCAACTTCCAATAGAGACTTATCCTCTGAACTTCAAAATCAGAGAACTTGAAGTTTGAGAGAAATCCATCAGCAGTTGGATGACATTGAATAGCGCAATCTTTTTGCATTAATGTCATGTCAACCTACATCTTTTAAAGAAGCAGCCAAGGAGCCACATTGGGTTCAAGTCATGAACCAAGAAATTGACTCCATTGAGAAGAACAAGACATGGGATCTTGTTGATTTTCCCAAACACAAGAAAAGTATTGGTGTCAAGTGGGTTTACAAAACTAAACTCAATGAAAAAGGGTAGATTGAAAAACACAAGGCAAGACTTGTTGCCAAAGGATTCTCACAACAACCAGGTATTGATTATGGTGAAACTTTTGCTCCAGTAGCAATATTAGACACTGTAAGGACTCTATTGGTCATAGCAGCCCAACACAAATGGAAAGTATACCAGATGGATGTCAAGTTAGCTTTCTTGAATGGTTTCTTAGAAGAAGAAGTTTATGTCGATCAGCCACCTGGATTTGAAGTCCAAGAGAAGCCATCCAAAGTGTATCGGTTGAAGAAAGCCTTGTATGGATTAAAGAAAGATCCAAGAGCTTGATACAGCAAAATTGACACTTACTTGAACAAAAGTGGTTTCAGTAGAAGCCAAAATGAGCCAACTCTTTACACCAAAATAGATCAGCACGGTAAAATTTTGATTGTATGTTTATATGTTGATGACATGGTATATATTGGAAATCTTGAATTAACCAATTTTTCACATGCCATGCAATCTGAGTTTGAGATGACAGATCTTGGCATAATGAAATATTTTTTGGGGATTGAGGTTGATCAATCAACCAAAGGAATTTTTGTCTATCAAAAAAAGTATGCAGCAGACATCATCAAAAGATTTTACATGGAAGAATGCAATCCAGGAGAAACACCTATACCCCTAGGCACAAAATTGAGCTAGAAATATGAAGGCCCTACAGTGGACCCTACCCTGTACAAAAGTGTAGTAGACAGTTTTTTGTATCTTACAACAGCTAGGCCTGATATTATGTATGCACCCAACCTTGTTTCCAGATACATGGAATCCCCCAAATACTCTCACTGGAAGATGGTGAAACGGATTCTGAGATATGTTGCAGGAACTCTCAATTTTGGCTTATGGTACACTAAATATGATAATAATCAACTCTTTGGTTACACAAACAATGATTTTGCAGGCAGCCTAGATGACAGGAAAAGCACCTCAGGACATGTTTTTCACCTGGGCATGAACCTGATTTCATGGGCATCAAAGAAGCAACCAATTGTATAAATATCTTCTGCGGAGGCAGAGTATGTCACTGCTACCTCAACTTCCTGTCAACTTGTGTGGCTGAGAAGAATATTGAAAGATATGTCACATACAGAAAAGGATCCAACTCCTATCTTCTGTGACAACACCTCAGCAATTGCTCTATCCAAAAATCATGTGTTTCATAAGAAATAAAACACATTGACACTCGCTTTCACTTCATCCACGAGCTAGTCAATAATGGTGATATTGCACTTCAACTTTGTGGCTCTCGAGATCATCTTGCAGATATCTTCACAAAGCCACTGGGAAAATCTGTTTTTGATTTTCAGAGACAACACTTGGGCATCATCAATGCTGATGTTTGTAACTATTGAGTTTAAGAGGGAGTGTTAAATATAATGTAACCTCAACAGTCTGACTATACACTGCCAGCTGTCCTAGCCAACTGTACTATCATTTCTTGATTTGCTTGATCCTATTTAGCTCAGCTAGTTAATCCTTTCATTTGTAATCTTTTACTTGCATTCTGTACTCTTCACTTACATTCCTAGTATATTGAATTTTATTTCTGCTCTTCTCTTTCTCTGTATTCTTTGCTTCACATTTTATTAGGATGACCATAGGCTCAATGATGGGTTTCAGAGTGTCCATCCATGAAACAAAATGACTTAATCAGAACACGTATCTAGGTGGGAATGGATTTGGGTAGTATGTTCTCGATATTCTCTTCCTACGCCTTTATCCATTCTTCACTGCAGCTGAAATATCATCTTTTTTGTCATCTCTTCATTGTGGTTGTGTTCTATGTTCGATTCTCCAGGACATATTTCAATCATGCCTGAGATGGTCACAAAATGTAGTTGTGAGGATGACGCTCTGCTGAATTCCATTGACGTCAGGGAACTGAAATGATTCCACCTTGAAGAAACAGACTGATTTCTTCATTTATTGCTCTCCCAAAACATTATCAAATGATGATGATGAAGAATGTTCTCCCAATGAGGAGCTCGTGAAGCAAGTCATGGGAATCCCGAAGGAAGATATTGTGATAACATGTTCCACTTCTTATCAACCCTTCAACTCTGATGATAATCTTTTTATCAACTCTTCAACTCTGATGATAATTCGGCAGCAGGCGATATTTTTAGCGGCCATGAAGGCCAAAAGATTCGGACTTTGGGATGATCTGTGTTATCTTCTAGAGGCTTCAGATAATGTGTTGGACATTCCCCCAAGGCCCATTCTATATTTTAAGGACAAAATTCTGTGGGTCTCCCAAGGAAACATACGATGGTTTGTCGGAGACCACAGATCTTAAATCCAAGGAAAATGGCACTTCGAGGAAGACTTTGAAAACCATCAACAATTTGTAGTGTATGAAAGATGTATGGGATGCCAGCCAACTACAATATTATATGAATAGAGATTTTATCAACCAAGGCATGTTATTTGAAGGAGATTTTTCTACCACATGGAGATTGGAAACTATCGGTAATCCCTGGAAGTGTTCATTATGTATGTAGTAATTATCATTCTATCCAGTGCAGACGAGATATAGTTATAGCTTTTATGCCCTCAAGATACAAAAATTGAGCCTTTTGAAATGTTTGGCAAACTATTCACGCATTAAAAATTTATTTGCGAAGGATTGCAAAATCCTATGTTGGCACTGGATAGAGGGTTTTGCAAGTTTTCCTCATGAATAGAAAGGTATCAGTAATGATTTTTCTGTTGAGCAATATTGATAAAAAATAAAAATATGGGCCATTTAATATGAGATAATTTATCTCATATATGTTAGAATTGTCAGTGAGGAAAACACAATTCACGATGATAATTAACAATCACACACATAATAAATAGATACAAGGATTTCACGTGGTTCACCCAAACATTGGGCTACGTCCACCAAGCATAGACATCGGTTGTCTTATTATTCGGATTATGGAGATTACATCATATTTGCAAGTCTCTCACACACTTAGTCTCTTACAACTGTTTTTGCCTCTACGGGCTTACATGAATTTATACATTCATACAAGAAACTAAATATTAAATGCAATCCCTATCCATATTCTAACTTGGTCTATTTGGTTGTAACCAATGCAGAATAATACAATCCATATCTATCATTAGAGGAATTCATTGTCACCAAATCCCAACAATCTCCACCTTGAAAACAATTAACCTGATACCTTACTTCTTCCTTTTGTTCATCACCTTTTCTTCAAGCCAAGATAATCCAAGCACCACTGCAACTTCTCTAATAAAACTGGTTTCATGATCTCGTCTGTGTGAATTGCATGAGTTTGGATTTCTTGAGGGATCACTCCACCTCTAATATGTCTTCCACAACTATGTTGTGAGAATTATTTAGTGATAGGTTTCCTCCTGTACAAAGCACATGTATTACAATATACATTAAAATCATCACAGACCATCTCAGTGTAACCATTATAGGTGACATTTTTTCTTCTCTTACGCTGAAGCACCCATTTCACTGCAACACCTGAATCTGTCATGTTTCTGAAAATATCATTAGCATGTGAAACATCTGCTCTTAACCATTTCATCGCATACAACAGACCTCCTATTGAATTTACATGAGACATAACCTTTTCTTCTTTATAGGCATGCCCTATGCTTGAAGAAAACTTATAATGGAAAACAAGAGGGATAAAAACAAGTCTTACAATGTCCATACTGAACTCCAACCACAACTTACCATTACCATATCTGTATATTTTCATGCCCTTAATTTGTTTTTTTGCTCCTTGATCCCTCATTTGAATTGTCGTGTCCACCTGAGTCATTTTCTTATTGATTTTATCCATTCTTCGACTTGCATCAAGCATATCATCAGCAAAGAACATCAAGACTATGAATGTACTATAAACCGTATAGTCATTCCTACCCTTTGATAAATATTGACTCGCTATGAAGGATTCAAACCTCTTGTATATTTGCATGGGTACCATTAGGACATACAATGAATTACCTAGCATGCAAACAAATTTACCATTGTGATCTTGAATCAACCCTTTTGGTTGTTACATACATACTATATCTCTTTCAATGATGACTTTGTTATAAGTAGGATCCCACACACAACATTCCTTTATACCATCATCATAACTTGCAGAGATATAAGACAAACAAGAATTCAGAAACAAAGATTTTAAGTCTAGAATTGATTTACCTCTTACCAGTACCTTCAATTATTTCTTGCTCTTATGACTTTGATGCTTCTTGTATAAGCAAGAAGATACATCTATCACTTCATATGCCACTTCAGTACTGCCTTCCATCTTATAAAGGTTATCAACCTTCGTTTCCTTCATCACTACTAAATTCCTTTTCGACACTGTGAGAGCTCCACCTTGACCTATATACTTATATCCACAAGAATCCAACACTCCCAATGAAATCAAATTCGATTTAAGATCAGGTACATATCTAACATCTGGTATTTCCCTCACAATACCATCGAACATCCTGATTCTAATACTTCCAACCCCAATAGTTTTACATGGAATACCATCTCCCATAAACACTACACCCTCATCAACAAATTGGTAAGAAAAGAACCAATTTCTATGTGAGCACATGTGGTGGGAGGCACCTGAATCTAACTTCCATTCTTATTGATATTGTAAATTACTAGAAATGGATAAAACATGATCAATTATACCTTACTTTGTTACAGTCAAATTCTCTTCCTTCGTAGAGTTTTCCTCAGATTCCTTTCTTTTCCAACAATCTTTCTTGAGATGTCATGTTTTTCCACAGTGCCAACATTTTTCTTCACCCTTTCTTTGTCTTGACTTAGATCAGAAAGAACTTCTCTCATTATGCTCTTTAGTTCGACCTCTGACTAGCATCGCCTCTGAAGTTGAGGTTTCTTTACTAGATTTTCTCCTCATCTCCTCAGCCAACAAAGCTCCCACAATAGTCATAATCTAAAACTTATGTTGAGCTAAAGCTAATAGAGGTGACTAGATTATCCCAAGACTCGGGCAATGAACACAACAGTGTAATAGCCTTATCCTCATCTTCGAATTTAACTTCCATACTAGTCAATTGAACTATAAGGGTATTGAAAGTATTTAAATGGTCAACAACTTGTGTACCTTCTTTCATCCACAAACTGTACAGTTCTCTCTTCAAGTAGATTTTGCTTGTCAAGGACTTCGTTATGTATAGACTTTCCAACTTGCTCCACAAAATGGTTGTTGTCTTCTCCGAGACAATATTGAATGGAACATCATCGACCAAACATAGGCATATGGCTCTCAGTTCTCTTGCATCTATCTCATCCCAGTCATCATTTGTTATGGTCGCAGGTTGTTTTGTTTTTCCCAAAAGCACCTTCACCATGCCTTGTTGCACGAGCAGATCATGCATCTTGAGCTTCCAGAGCTCAAAATTGTTTTTATCGCTGAACTTTTCAACTTCAAACTTCGAACTCTACATCTTATCCATTAGCAAAAAAATCTCCCAATACCCACTACTTATAAAACCCTTTTAAATGTGAATGAATTATAAAGAAAGTTAAATGTAGATCTTGATAAATAAGATTAAGTAATAACCCCAAAAGGTTTAAAAATAATAAAAAAATTATATTTTAAAAACTTTTTATATCCAATTTAGTTTGCATAACATCCACGTGATCCACCTTTCATAAAGGTACTCCTTTAAATATTATTTTAAATTCTAAATAAAACAAAAACTTTCATCCCTTTAAAAAGACCATACCTTAAATTTTTCAAATTGAAAAATCATATGAATGTTTTGAAAGAGGATCGGTGCTCCTTCTCAAAGGGTGGGGAAGCGTTATCTTTGAATTTCAACGCTCCCTTATGGTTCAAGGGGAAGTGCTAGCGCTTATTGAGTATTGATGGGGAGCGTCAGCACTCTTTCGTGGATGAACCGGGTGCACATCGCGTTAGCGTTCCTATAACATTGTTTGGGAGTGTTGATTTTATGCTCACATTGCTCACTCAATTCACTTTCTTTCACCATGGATTTCACCTCACGGATCTCCAATGCAGTAGCTATGATACCACTTGTTACAATTGTCAATGTGGAAAATACAATTCACAATGATAATTAGCAATCACACACATAAGAAATAGACACAGGGATTTCACATGGTTCATCTAAATGTTGGGCTACGTCCACCAAGCATAGGCATCGTTTGTCTTATTATTCAGATTATGGAGATTACATCAGATTTGCAAGTCTCTCACACACTCAGTCTCTCACAGTCGTTTTTACCTCTACGGGATTACATGAATTTATACATTCATACAAGAAACAGAATATTAAATGCAATCCCTATCCATATTCTAACTTGGTCTATTTGGTTGTAACCAACACAAAATAATATGATCTAGATCTATCATTAGAAAAATATGTTGTCACCAAATCCAAACAATATATACATAGACGGCGAGAATAATGGTGTTGTCCATAGCGGTATAATTCTCGTCACTGTTCCTTCCATAAAATATTTATTCTAGTTATTTAATCTTCGCTTCAAATAATTTTTACATAATAAACTATCATGATGTAGGATGAGGATAATTATATTCTTCCTTGTAATATTTACTCATACTTACTCATGTTATTTAATCTAATCTTCAAATATTTTTTACATGTTCAATTATCATGTTAGGATGATTTGGAAAAGATAAATAAATATAACTTATATTGTTTTATACAACCTGTCATAAGGATATTATAACTTCATAAATG
>SNQJ01S0062896.1:89766-102552 GCA_010110895.2 Picea sitchensis
GTTGAGTTCACTAATTTAGATGATTATTTATTTCAAAAAAGTGTGTTAATTACGAAAATGAAATGTTGAGCTTAGCACCAAGGGAATGATTACTTAAGGAATGTGTGCTCAGGGTTGGAATTTCAATATGAAATAGTTTGTTAAATTTGATATTTAACAATTCAATTATTGGTTTTCATACTTTGACATTTAATTCAAGGAAGATTTGATAATAATTTGACATTTAACAATTCAATTATTGGTTTTGATTTTAACCAAAAAAGATGATGATTATGGAGAATTTTTAACCATACTTACCATTAAATTCCATCCCTGTGTGTGATCCATATAATAGGAGTTATATCTTGAATGCTTTATATTGTGATTAAAAGAAAATGGATTTTTATACATCTCCATTAGGCATATGTGTTGTAATGCACATGTGCTATGTTTCACAACAAAATCAACAACTCCCCATTAATGTGAACTATTCATAAATAAAGATTAATTACACTATATAGACCTTAAATGAGGTCTTTAATGTTCAAGTACCATGAACCATACCCCAAAGTAGGATACATGAAATCTTTAGGATTCTTGGGGCTCAAAGGCCATGAAAGAGACTTCAAACCATTAGATGGAAATATAAGTGTTGCTAAGAAGCCATCACGTGGAAATATAAGTGTTCTTAAGAGGTATTGTACTCTATGAACAAAAGTCGCGTTCTTGACAATAGTTAGGGGGAAAAAATCAAGGCCCTTAGGCCATGATTGATGCTACCTAAGTTGAGTGTCATAGATGAGGCCTCAAACCACCAAACATGACCACTATAGGGATATTTGGCCTCCAATTAGGAATGTTATCGTTGATAGGAGTCATTGTACCCCAGATTTAGTTATCGAGCTTTGACAACTATGAAAAAGACCTTAAACCACCAAACATGACATCTGTATGGAATATTTCACCTTCAATTGAAAACACATGAGCACCATTAGAATGTATTACATACCACATGATACAGGTATTGAGACCTTCATAATGGTTGAGGGATGAAATCAAGGGTCTTAGGCCCTACATGATGCTCTTTAGGGTCAATGGCCATGTAAGAGGCCTTTAACCACCACTCATAACCTATGTAGTAGATATTTGGACTCCAACTAAGACTATAAATGTGGTTAGGAGGTATTGTGTACCACAAGTTGGCCTCAAGTCCATCACAATGGTCGATTAATAAAACAATTGACTTAGCACTTGAATGAGTCTTGAGTGGGTGCAAGCTAATGATGGCCTCTCATGACACGTTAGTGGCAACGAAAACATGGAAAAATAATAATATGTTAACTTGGGGGGATGATTCGAGGTACTTTCACAATGAATTTGAATATGGTGCAAAAAGATAAAATGTAGGAAATTGAATAAGCTTTCTGAATACCTAATTTTTATTTATAGAATTTATGTATGACTATGTGAAATTTTAGTTTTTCTAATAGTAGTATGTTATTTTTCATGCAAACTATAATGCATATGTTCCCATTGAGTACGTAAATGGTGGAAGTAACTTTTAAAAAATTGTAGAAATGTAGAGAAATCATTGTTCTTGTGTAGGGCTATTTTTTCAAATTTTATAATTTTAATTTTTTAAATTACGAAATTCATTATATCCTTGAAATTACAAGGCCTTGCATTAATGCAGGGTATGAGGGCCTTAAAATAATCAAATACTTTTATTTTTTTATATTGTAGATTTTGGTTTGTACTAGTGCAGCATATAACTTATTTAAAAAATTGTTAAGGTGATATAAAGTTATAGTAGGAATAAAAGATGTATGTATTTAAAGATTCCAATACAAGTCAAGACAAAAATATATTAAAAATAGTAGACACTATTAATTTTTTTTTCTTCTAAATTATATATTTGGAATCTGCATAGTCAACTCTATATGTGTGTGTAGTTTCACTAACAATAGATTTATGTAGCCTATATAAAAATAACGTGAAAAATAGAGATATTGAGAAGCATTCAGAAAAATTGAGGTTTCGATGTATTTGTAACCCAAACCACTAGGTTTTTCATTTCAAACCTAGATCCAATGTATCTATATTAACAAAAATGTATGCTAAATTTGTCACTCCCTCCAAAAAAAATTGAATGAAAAGAATGTGTTTGTGTTCTAGAGTGTCCACACTATGTAGAGTGTGCACATGTTCTAGAGTTCATGCACATTCTTAGAGCACGTGCACATTCTAGAGTGCATGCATGTTCTTAGAATGCTCATGTGCACATTCTAGAGTGTGTGTGTTTTCTTAGAATGCTCATGTTCTATTTTGACTAATCATTCACATGGTAGGTCTAACAAGAATGTGATAAAGGAATCTTGTAGGTATCTAGGGCCATCAACGACATGTTGACCCACAACAAATAATGTTTCAAGGGTATTCTTGGTCTCCAGATGGGGTAGTTAACATTATGAGTTTTTGAACATTGAGTATGAGTATATGAAACTTGTATATGGATATGGGACCAAACCAAATAGTTAGGCCCTAAAGGAAGATTATATTCTGGGGGTAAGAACGACACTTTGAACCACCACAAATTCCCTATCAAAGGAATCATTTTCCTCTAAATACGTATACAGGTACCACTAACTAACACTTTTTAGCACAAGTTATGATTCTCGGGGTTCTAGGCATGGCCAAAGGAAGAAAAAAGAATGTCAAGAACTAAGGAATTCCCAATCCATCCAAGGCCAAGAAGGATGCCTCAAACAACCACATATGGCCTCTTGAGTGTTTCTTTGGCCTATTATTATGAACATTGGTACCATCGGGTGGTTTTGAGTAGTAGATATGTGTCCTAGGGCCCTTGAAATGATATAGGGAAGAAGACCATGCCTTAGGTCATAAAGTACTCTTTGAGGAATCTAGAGCCATGAAAAGTGCCTTGAAGCACTACACATTACCTCTGGAGGGTATCCTTAGCCTTTGAAAAGTATGTTAGTTTCCTCACAAGTTTTTTATCATTATGAATGGGTCTCAAAGTCTTGATATGTTCTAGGGTGGGAACTAAAGCCTTAGTTGAAGTATGCCTCTATCCCCAAACCCATCCACTCTTTGGAACCTAACTTTGCATGCATCCCCATTTTACCCCAAGCGTCTGATATCCTCTTTCATTAGTCCCTTGCCTCTATCTTAACCACCTTAATGGAAGGGCCATAGCCACCCCTTGGGACCTCATCACCTCTACCCCTATAATATCTTCCCTAGGGTTCTATATTTCATATGTGTCAGATCTGGTATTTTTGGCCCAATTTTCCTGTTTTTTTGCCTTATCTTCCACTTGCACTACCAGAACTTGCTCAAATTACTTGTTCACAAAACATTCATGGAATCGTTATTTATAAACTCCATACCTCCATGAATTTGTCCACATATAAAAGATATGCTCAAGAGGTTAGCTCTAAATTCTTTGAATTTTCTTGAAATCGTGCTGTATGGAATTCTTTTCAACCAGTCCCAAATCCCTCCTATTTTGCATATTCTATTCACAGTTTGCAACAAAAAGGTTAACACACAACTATTATCAGATGAATCTGGGAATAAATCACAGTCAAAAATTTGTTTACTTACCATCGAAACACATCATAAATTTGATACTCGACAACCATTGGATCAAGCTATGATTGAATGTGAACTGCCAATCTGTGATATCATTCCCTCCAAAATGTTAACTGGGCCACCAATATATCATCCGACTGGGTCCTAGAAACTTAAAACATACACTTTTAACCTCCTTGACTATCATATCAAGTTCCCAATTAAACCTCAACCATTGATTTATTCATCGCCCACTGAAACAAGCAACATAACCTTGACACTCGACAAAAATATGATGATGCAGGGGTCAAATCTTGACCATCGATCTAGTTCCCTGAACATCGAGACTATTGGGCCCCCAGGGCATTAAATTTTCATTCTCAATATTTTTCTCCTATCTGGTATGCCATAGGGCTCACCAGGCCACCGATCTACTGATCCCTCGGGCATTTAACTTTTCACCCACAAATGGTTTTCCCTAATCATAGTTCCATAGGTCACAATTCCAAAGGTCATAGTCCCACAGGTCATAATTCTTGCATTCACAGTTCCAGAGGTAATTCCACAGGTCATAGTTCTATAGGTCAATGTTCCAGAGGTCATAGTTCCAGAGGTCATAGTTCCAGAGGTCATAGTTCCAAAAGTCATATTTCCTTGGCTCATAGTTTTCGAGGTCATAATTCCACAGGTGATATTTCAAGAGGTCATAGTTCCCAAGGCCATAGTTCCATAGGTCGTTCCACAGGTCATAGTTTTCGTGCTAACAACTTCATAGCTCATAGCTCCAAAGTTCATTCCATGGGTCATAGTTCAAGAGGTCAATGTTCCATTAGCCATAGTTCTATATGTCATAGTTCCACAGGTCAAAGTTTTAGAGGGCATAAATCCATAGCTCATAGTTCCACAGGTCATAGTTCCTGGGGTCACAGTTCCATAGCTCATAGTTCCATAGGTCATAATTCCTAATGTCACAGTTCTAGAGGTCATCGCTCCAGAGTTCATTACACGGGTCATAGTTCCAGAGGTCAATGTTCTAGAGGGTGTAGTTCCATAAGTCATAGTTCATGGGGTCATAGTTCAAGAGGTCATATTACCTGGGGTCATAGTTCCATAGGTCATAGTTACAGAGGTCATTCCAAAGGCCATAGTTCATGGGGTCACAGTTCCAGAGGTCATAGTTCCATAGGTCATAGTTCTTGGGGTCTTAGTTCCAGAGGTCTTAGTTCCAGAGGTCATAGTTCTAGAGGTCACAGTTCCATAAGTCATAGTTCTCGGGGTCATATTTACACAAGTCATAGTTTTATAGGTCATAGTTCCTAAGGGCGTTCTATAGGTCATAGTTATAGAGTTCAAAGTTCCAAAAGGGCATACTTCTAGAGGTCATATTTCGTAGGGTAACAATTCCAGAAGTCATAGTTCCACAGGTCATATTTCTTGGGGTAACAGTTACAGAGGTCATAGTTCCAGTGGCCATTCCATAGGTCATGTTATTGGGGCCACAGTTCCAAAGTTCATAGTTCCATAGGTCATTTCACATGTCATAGTTCCAAAGGTCAAAGTTCTAGAGGGCACAGTTCCATAGGTCATAGTTCTACAGGTCATAGTTCTAGAGGTCAAGATTCTAGAGGGTGTAGTTCCAGAGGTCATAGTTCTAGAGATCATAGTTATTGGGGTCACAGTTCTTGTTACGAGGAAAATATCTCTATGGCTAGGTTAAACCACAACAGATGAAAATGACTGCAGAAATCAACTCTCTTCTCAAGTATGCTATATAAACAAATATGCTAGCAAGACAAGATAAAAGGCCTACCTCTTCCAGACGTTTGATGAAGTCCACTGTTGAGCACTTGACCCAAAGCAATATACCTGCAACTAGTCCTCAACAACCAAGAAAAGAAAGCATATGGTGATAATAAATTATGTTAGCACATTCGATAGTAAAATCCATTAATAAACATGGAAAATATGCCCATAGAATAATAATTTAAATATTTTCAAGATATCAGTTGGAAAAGAAAAGAGTATTTCTATTAATATATGATCAATAGAAGTGGAAATGTTATAGACTTCCGTGTTGGCATGATTAGGAACTGGGAAACTGATTTCCTTCCATCTGGGCCTCCACCACTTCAATCCTCCACCAAAGGCAAGCTCATAAAAGAGAAACAATGAGGTTCGCAATCAATAAGGGAAGAGCTCTGGGGCTGAACATTGTGTTTAGACTTAAAGGACAAAGGGATGCAGACTCAATATGAATTAAATAATTTCTCCAGAGTAACTTTTCTCTGAAAGTTGAATTCTTTTTCCTCTTTCCATAGCTCGGAATTGACCCATTTATAGCCTTTAGAATGGAAATGAAGGGTTGATTCAGAATGTTTCCAGTATATGGAAGGCCAAGGATCATAGATCTCGTGTCGTGACATAGAAACCTGACATTAATTTTCATTTCCTGGCACAAATCTTGATGTACGTGGGTTGTAGTGGAGCAGCTTGCATATACTCATGATGTATAGTAGGAAAGATGCGTACATGTGGAAAAATATGTATTTTTAGCTATGGATTTACAAACAGAGATGATAAGTTTGCATAGGGAAATGGAAAAAGGCCTTCTGTGGAATATTGCATAGGGTGAGGCAAATCTTGCTAAGATTTCCAGAGGTCACAGTTCCACATGTCATAGTTCACGGGGTCACAGTTCCAGAGGTCATTCCAGAGGTCAAATTTCCATAAGGTGTAGTTCTAGATGTCATAGTTCCATAGGACATAGTTCCACGTGTCATATTTCCAAAGATGAAAGTTCCAGAGAGTGTAATACCATAGGTCATAGTTCTCGGGGCCACAATTCCAGATGTCATAGTTCTAGAGGTCATTCCATAGGTCATAGTTGAAGAAGTCATAGTTCAAGAGGTCATAGTTCCACAAGTCATAGTTCCATAGGTCATAATTCCACAGGTCATAGTTCCATAGGTCATAGTTCCTAGGGTCATAGTTCCATAGCTCATAGTTCTAGAGGTCACAGTTCCATATGTCATAGTTATAGATGTCATAGTTCCATAGGTCATAGTTATAGAGGTCATAGTTCCATATGTCATAGTTCTTGGGGGCATTACATAGGTCATAGTTTCAAACTTCAAAGTTCCAAAAGGGCGTAGTTCCAGAGGTCATAGTTCCTGGGGTCATTCCACATGTCATGGTTCCAAAGTTGAAAGTTTCAAATTTCATTGTTCCAGAGGTCATAATTCCACGGGTCATAGTTCCTAGGGTCACAGTTCCATAGGTCATAGTTCCATATGTAATTTCACAGGTCATAGTTCCTAGGGTCACAGTTCCATAGGTCATAGTTCCAAAGGTCATTCCATAGGTCATAATTCTAGAGGTAAAAGTTCTAGATGGTGTAGTTCCAAAGGTCATAGATCCATAGGTCACAGTTCCAGAGGTCATAGATCCACATGGCATAGTTCCATAGGTCAAATTTCAAGAGGGAATAGTTCCAGAGGTCATTGTTCCACAATTCATAGTTCTTGGGGTCATAGTTCCATAGGTCATAGTTCCACAGATCATAGTTCCTAGGGTCATATTTACAAATATCATAGTTCCAAAGGTCATAGTTCCAGAGGGTGTATTTCCAGAGGTAATAGTTCAACACGTGATAGTTCCTTCAACCATAGTTCCATAGGTGATAGTTCCATAGGTCATTCCAGAGGTCATAGTTCTAGAGGTCAAAGTTCCATAGGGAGTAGTTGCAAAGGTCATAGTTCCACAAGTCATATTTCCATAGGTCATAGTTCCTAGGCTCATAGTTCCACAAGCAATGGTTATAGAGATCATAGTTCCACAGGTCATAGTTACAAAATTCATAGTTATTGGGCTCATAGTTCCATAGGTCATAGTTCTAGAGGTTATATTTCCACATGTCATAGTTCTTGGGGTCATTCCACAAGTCATAGTTCTATATTTCAAAGTTCTAAAATGGCATAGTTGCTAAGGTCATAGTTCCACTAGGGGTCAAAGTTCCTAGGGTCATAGTTCCACAGGTCATAGTTCCTAGGGTCACAATTCTTGAGGTCATAGTTCCATAGGTCATTCCATAGTTCATAGTTCTTGGGGTCACATTTCCGGAGGTGATAGTTCCATAGGTCATTCCACAGGTCAAAGTTCCATAGGGTGTAGTTCTAGAGGTTATAGTTATAGAGGTCACAGTTCTACAGGTCATAGTTCTAGAGGTAAAAGTTCCAAAGGGCGTAGTTCTTGTGGAACTATGACCTCTCGAACTTTGACCTCTCCAACTATGACCTGTGGAACTATAACCTCTGGATATGTGACCCTAGGAATTATGAATTGTTGAACTATGAAATATAGAAATGTGACCCCAACAACCATGAACTATGGAACTATGACCTCTATAACTACACCCTCTAGAAATTTCACCTCTGGAACTATGACCTATGGAACCATGACCTGTGGAAATATGACCTCTAGAACTATTCCCTATGGAACTATGACCTATGGAACTATGACCTGTGGAATTACCTCTACATCTATGACCTATAGAAATGTGACCCCGAGAACTATGACCTCTGTAACTGTGACCCCAAGAATTATGACTTGTGGAGCTATGACCTATGGAACTACGCCCTCTAAAACTTTGACCTATGGAACTATGACCTCTAGACCTATTCCCTCTGGAACTGATATTCTCCTTAGCCCTTGCTCCATCGCCTCCCTATCCCTAACACAAGAAAGGATAACCTAGTATGAAGACCAAATCTATGTATGAGCTCCTCTGAAAACCTACAACATAAGTATATTGGATTCTTCCTCTCCTTCTCACTTAGAATGTATTCTTTATATTGATTAATGAAGGAGGATAGGGGATGATTCTAGATCTCTAGAAATCAGTGAAATCAAAGTGCATTGAGAGTTTCCAAGATCATATCATGAGAAAAACAAATCACCCAGTGTTGATCTCTTCATAACTCATCAAATATAGAAGGTGACAGGGGCAGTCGTGGGATTTAATGATACAACACCTGAATGAATGCCTATTTCTAGTGATTCAACCCTTGATTAGTTTCATCTTTCTAGGAAAGAAGGACACTACCTTCCTAAAAATCTGTGAAATCCAAGGTAGAAGAGTGTATCTCAGCATGATAGTGTCAGTAGGTCCTCCATGTGTCTCTCTATGGGTGGAAAATAGAGCTATAACACCAAGAGCAAGGAGTGCATCAAGCAAATCAAGGTAATCTATACTTGTTGTAAATCACTTTATCAATATATATATCTATGTTTATTTTCACTTCCAAACATTGTTTAAATTATTTATGTGATGTTTATGATTTTGTTTGGTAGATCTAGTATTACTTGAGGTATTATTTGAGATCTCTTTGCATAGAATTATATTTCATGTTCTAAAAGGTTTGAGGAAGTTTTGATTTTTTTCTTGTGTGCAAGTAGTAGGTATAAGAGGTTGCATAGGATTTGGATTTGAGGAGCATCTTCATAAGAATATGATTTGAGAACCATCAATAAAATGTAAGCTATCCTTCTTCTTCCTCCTTTAGCATAGTTTGATTGTGTTCATTAGATATAGGTGGAGTACATAGTGTTCTATACTATCGTAAGTTCCTAACCATAATAAGGTCAGTGTGAAGTATTTTTAATTCATAGAAAAGTTACTCTATAATAGTATGGGTGGAAAAGGGGGTGGGGGGTGAGAAGATGGGGAGATAGGTTAAACAAGGGGAGGTGGGAATGAAGGGGTGGGGAAACAGAGGGAATGTGGGGGGAGGTGATAAGAGGAAAAATGTGGATGGGCAAGGCAGAGTAAATGGTGGGCATGAAGGAAAGAAGAGAAAATATGCTAGAGGGGTTGGGAGAAGAGGTGAGAAAAGAGGGAAGGTGGATGGGTATGGGAGGGGAGGAGAATAGTGGGAGATAGTTTAGGCCATGAGAGGTGGGGATGAGGGGGTGGGGTTAGAAGGGAAAATGGAGAGGAGGTGAGAAGAGGTGAAGGGTGGATGGATAGGAAATGGAGAGTGGTGGGAATGAATGATATGAGGGAGAATCCAATACATAAAAGATAAAATCCTACTTATAAACCTTCTATATGATTCTCCCAGGGATCACCCAATAAATCAATGAAATCCTTATCTTTGAGAAAAGGAGGACCCACAAGAATAATGTTTATGGTCTCAWCMCAAGTTGGCCTATCATGATCATGGATATCTAGTGGTATTTAATTACCATCATCTGGTSACCAAGCTAGGGTAATGTCTCTTAGCTGCATGGCTAAGAGAAAGTGGGTCTCCTCACAAGCCAACCTTCTCATTTCCACTAGGTATTTGTGACTGACAATGTAATAATCTAGACACCACACCAGGAACTCTTAATAATCTGGACAATGTAATAATGGAAACTCTTAATACACTTATATTTCACTAAGTTCTAGAGATCTAGAAGCATCCCCTATCCTCCTTCATCAATTTATATAAATAAAACATTCCAAGGGAGAAGGAGAGGAAGAATCCAAGTATACTTATGTTGCAGGTTTTCAGAGGAGCTCATCCACATATTTGGTCTTCATATTAGGTTATCCTTTCTTGTGTTAGGGATAAGGAGGCTATGGAGCAAGGGATAAGGAGAATATCAGTTCCAAAGGGTGTAGTTCCATAGGTCATAGTTCCATAGGTCATAGTTCTAGAGGTCAAATTTCTAGAGGGCATAGTTCTAGAGGTCATAAAAACACAAGTCATAGTTCTTGGGGTAAAATTTCCAGAGGTCATAGTTCCATAGGTCATAGTTCCTGGGGTCACAGTTCTATAGTTCATAGTTGCAGAGGTAATTCCATAGGTCATGGTTCCACATGTCATAGTTCTAGAGATCATAGTTCCATAGGGCGTAGTTCCAGAGGTCATAGTTCCATAAGTCATAGTTCTAGTGGTGAAAGTTCCAGAGGGTGTAGTTCTAGAGGTCATAGTTCCACAGGTCATGATTGGTGGGGTCACATTTCTAGAGGTCATAATTCAACAAGTCATAATTCCTAGGGTCACATATCCAGAGGTCATAGTTCCACAGGGAATTCCACATTTCATGGTTTGAGAGGTCAAAGTTCTATAGGTCATAGTTCTAGAGGTCATAGTTCCAAAAGAAATATGCCCTTTGGAACTTTTACCTCTAGAACTATGACCTGTGGAACTGTGATCTCTCAAACTATAGCCTCTGGAACTTTGACCTATGGAATGACCTGTGGAACTATGACCTCTAGAAATGTGACCCTAAGAACTATGACCTATGCAATGAACTCTAGAACTATGAACTATGGAATTGTGACCCTATGAACTATCACCTGTGGAAGTATGACCTGTGGAACTATGACCTTAGGAACTGTGACCTAGGAACTATGACCCATGGAACTATGACCTCTGCAACTATGCCCTTTTGGAACTTTGAACTCTTGAACTATGACTTGTTGAATGAACCTAGGAACTATGATATGTGGAAATATGACCTCTAGAACTATGAACTATAGAACTATGACCCCAAGAACTATGAATTATGTAACTATGACTTGTGGAACTATGTACTCTAGAACTATGGCCTGTGGAACTATGACCCTAGGAACTATGACCTATGGAACTATGACTTGTGGAACTATGACCTCTGGAACTATGACCTTTGTAACTACTCCCTATGGAACTTTGACCTATATAAATATGACCTACGGAATGACCTTTGGAACTATGACCTCTAGAACTGTGGCCCAAGGAACTATCACCTGTTGAAATATGACCTCTAGAAATACACCCTCTGGAACTTTGACCTTTGGAACTACGACCTATGGAATGAACTTTGGAACTATGATATCTAGAACTATGACCCTAGGAAATATGATCTAAGGAACTATGACCTATGGAATTGTGACCCCAAGAACTATGAACTATGGAACTATGACCTTTGGAACTATGCCCTCTGGAAATTTGACCTCTGGAACTATGACATGTGGATCTATGACCTCTGTAACTATGACATGTGGATCTATGACCTTTGGAACTACACCCTCTAGAACTTTGAACTATGGAAATATGACCAATGGAATGACCTCTGGAACTATGACCTTGGAACTATGACCCTACGAACTATGACCTGTGGAATTACCTATGGAACTATGACCACTAGAACTGTGACCCCATGAACTATGACCTATGGAACTGTGGCACTAGGAACTATGACCTTTGTAACAATGACATTTGTAAATTTGAATTTTGGAACCATGACATGTGGAATGACCCCAGGAACTTTGACCTATGGAGCTATGACCTCAAGAACTACGCCCTTTTGGAACTTTGAACTATGGAACTATGAACTGCGGAATGACCCCAAGAACTATGACCTATGGAACTATGACCTCTAGATCTATGACCTATAGAACCGTGACCTCTAGAACTATGACCTCTAGAACTATGACCTATAGAACTATGACTAGTGGAACTATGACTTGTGTAACTATGACCTCTAGAACGTTTACCTCTGGAACTTTGACCTCTTGAACTATGAACTATGGAATTACCTCTAGAAATATGACATCTATAATTGTGGCCCCATGAACTATGACCTCTAGTATTACACTCTCTGGAACTTTCACCTTTGGAACTATGACCCGTGGAACTTTGACCTATGGAACTTTGACCTCTAGAACTACGCCTTATGGAACTATGACCTCTGGAATGAAATCTGGAACTATGACCTCAGGAACTATGAAATTTGGAACTGTGAACCCAATAAATATGACCTCTATAACTATGACCTCTGGAACTATGCCCTCTAGAAATTTGACCTATGGAACTATGGCCTGTAGAACTATGACCTATGGAACTATTCCCTCTAGAACTTTGACCTTTGGAACTATGACCTGTGGAATGACCTATGGAACTATGTCATCTGTAACTATGACCCCAAGAACTATTACCTATAGAATGACGTCTGGAACTATGACCTCTAGAATTGTTACCCTAGAAATTATGACTTGTGGAACTATGACTTATGAAACTGTTACACTAGGAACTATGACCCATGGAACTATGACCTCTGGAACTACACCCTTTTGGAACTGTTAACTCTATAACTATGACCTATGGAATGACCTTAGGAACTATGACCTATGGAACTATGACCTCTAAAACTATGCCTTGAGGAACAATGACCCCAAGAACTATG